>AYEL01044789.1:0-48033 GCA_000484575.1 Olivierus martensii
TTTAAAAAATTTTATAAAATAAATTTGTTATGTTTATTTTCTCGAAATAACTTTCATTAAGTGATTTTTTTTTTTTTTGGAAAACCTACTGAATGTCAAAATAAGAAAACTTGATAATTGCTAAGGCCTTGTCCCACGCGACGCTTTACGATGTGATATTATGAGCGACAGAAATCAAACTAATAAACATAATTTATCCTCTACGCATCTAACGTGTGCATTGAATGGCCGCGTAGCATCGCCTGCTGTCGCCCTCTATAAATGAAATATAAATTAATCTATTTTCTGAAATGACAGAGGAAAATTATCATGTCTATTGAGTTCGATTTAGATGTTCAAATAAGCGAAATTAATTAAAAAAAATCCTGTATTATGGAACATGAGAGATAAAAATTATCATAATCGGAATTTAGTGGATAAATGATGGGACGATATTTCATTATAGACAGAATAGAAGCATTTTTCGTAAGACAGACTATTGTTCGTAGTATATAGCTAATCATCGCATTTGTAGTATCGCATCGTACAGCGTCGCGTTGCTTGCACATTAGACACGATCTAAATGATTCCAACATTGCGCCATCTGTCGTTGCTTAGAGCTATAAATTTTAATAATAAATATATATTTAATGATAAACGATATATAAAAATTTTGTTTATTAAAATTATTTTATATTTTTAATAACAGAAAATAAATATATCAAAAAAAAAATCGTAATGAAAATATATAATATATACTTCAATCAATTCATAAATATGTGAGTAAATCCAAATGTCCAACCCATCGATGCGACTAGAATGCATTTGAATCATAATTGTTTTTTTAACGAATTTTATTTTTATAATACCAAATTTATCCAGAATTTTTTCAGTCATCACCATTATTAAATTTTCACTAATAATTAATTCTCTGTTCTAGAACAGGTTGTTATTGTGATTATAAAATGCTGAATGATTATTTTTTTAAACATACACTGACGGAAAAAAAAATCCCAACACCAAGAAAAAATTATTGTAGAGCAATGTTAGAAATATTGGAGATCATCAATTCAAATAATATAGAGTAATAATTTTATAAGTTTTTTTTGTAAGAATATGAAATGGAAATGTTTATCATAAAACTGACTTATAAACTGAATTTTTCATCTACCGTAGGAAAGAAACTTTATTGAATCTTCGATAGTCTTATTGGAAACTGAATAGTAGATTTAAATGTAAAAATTCATATATAAATACTGCTTCAGTACAATATTACAATATTATTCATATGAATCAAATAGATATCGTGATAATTAGAAATACAATAATTGTTTAAATAGCATAATGAGTTTATTTGATGATACTTCAAGCACTGAAAAAAATTTCAAAATTTTCAGATTATTTCTGTTCATCACTAGTAATTAATAATTCAGTTTTGTAGCTATAAAACATAGTATCTATGTGCTTGTCTGTAATAAACGTATTCGAAATTATTCTAAGATTATCGATTAAAATGCGTGTTTTAATTCATCAGATTTTTGTTCAAAATTCGAATGATAAATATATTACACGATTGTAGAGGAATTTTAATGTTGAAATACTATTCGGTTGGATGGGTTAAAGAATTCAAAGATGAAGGCATCGTGCATCATCGTATTTCATTAGATCATTATCCAACACATCGCATCGTTGGACATATAACATATTAGTTATATCATCGGAAATAGGATATCACAGATATATCAATTTTCATGTGATGCCAACGTCAATCTTACAGCTTGTGATTCCTCGTGAGATGTCATCATTACGTCAATACCACATTAATAATTGTAATGGACAATAACTTAGTAGTTAGTGACGTCACGATAGAACAATATTGACTACGGTAGCGTTATTATTCGGCAGTAATTAATAACATCACAAAATACATTGGTACGGTGAGGTAACAACAATGAATAACATCACAAAGTATATAAATAGGTGGCATTGCCATATAATAATGGGTGGGATAAAGAATAAATGATTGATTGTCAGAAATACTAAACATCCTGATTAGTATTAAAATAAAATGACTGAAAATATAATTTTTAGAACAATTTTTTTTTTCATTTTTTAATCTGATCTCAGTAAACTATTTTACATTGTTTAAATTACATCAATTGTGTTCAATGCATCAAACAAGTAAAAAACTGAAATGAAAAACTTTCGAATTTTTAAATTTTTGTCGTTGAATCAAATTATTAAAAATATTTTATCGAATTTTAAATAAAAAGGTTTAAATTAATGTATTCATAGATAAATTATCATACTATATTATTAACATGTTTTCTTATCAAAGAGACTGAGACTGTATCGTAAATATGCTTTCAGAGATTTCTTCTTCCATTTTTTGAGATCAATCTTTAGTTAGATGAAACTTAAAGAAATTTAAATGCTGTGGAATCTATTTTCAAAATTTCAACATCTCTAGAATTACAGTATCCGAAAAAATCTGATGCGAATGATAGCAACGAATTATCCAAAACTTTATACTAGTATAGGTCAATAATTTCCATTGGATAAGTTTTGATAAATTTATTTATAAAAATTCATTAGAAATTCCAAAATATAATTTTTTTTCAGTTTGTTAAATAGAGCATTTTTATATTGTGAAAATTTGCATGCATATTAATTAAACATAATTTTATTTAAATATTTGTAAGTTATCACTATTGGAATAACCATTATTGGTTCATAAAATATCGAGGAAATATGTGTTTGCATTATGTTGAAGATTAAAAAAAATTTACAATTTTTAAATAGAATATAAACTGTATCATTGTTAATCAAAAGTTATAAATTTTTTTTTTTTTTGTTTGATTAAGTTTAAAAGGTTATTTATTATTTACAAAGCGTCAGCTTTATTATATGCCGTAATTATGAATATAAAAGAGATAGTATATAAAATTTAAAAGTTTAATAAAATAACTTTTATTAATCGCAAATAATTTTTAAGTTGATGATATATTTTTTTTAAATGTTGTAGTCAATTATCAAATTATAATGAAGTAACCTATTGATATCAAATAATAATAGTAAATTTTGATTAAATGTAAAATCTTCTGTTTATAACAACTTTTATTTTTTATTTTTTGTTAAAATATATACGGTATAAAAATTTTAATAATATTTTTTATGCATGCTGGACTATGAGTAATTTTAAATTTGTTATCCAAAAATACCGATTTAAAAATCTTTGGGAAGAAATATTTTGTAATATATTTGAATTGTAAAAAAAACTTTTAAAAAATTTTATAAAATAAATTTGTTATGTTTATTTTCTCGAAATAACTTTCATTAAGTGATTTTTTTTTTTTGGAAAACCTATTTAATTAATGGTCGAGTGAGATAGAAATTTTGTACTCTAACCCGTTAGTAGTACAATTTTGACCAGCATCTATATCCAGCAATATAGTTAGGTACATTCCATTTAATCCGAGTTATTTCACTCTAATTAATTAATTAATAATAATAATAGATTATCTACTTCCTATGGTTACGCCCTTCAATTTCTAAAGATTAGTGTAAATATCAATGGCAAATTCGTTAGTAATTTTTTATGTCCGCTTCTTGTAGTTTTATGTTTATTAAAATAATGTAGTGCCCTAGTAAATGGTAGTACGAGAAATCCGTAAATTTTGACTATTTACGGTTTATGACCATTCCTACTTACCACGGTGAAGTTCGAAACCCAATCCTTGGTCAGTCGAGCACTATTCGTATACCTCGTTCTCAAATAACGACCATAATTTGGCCTTCCTAAACACTACGTAACGTTACAAAATTTAAATGTTAGAATACTAACATCTATTATGGATTCGATACTCGAAATAAGTAGAACGAAAAAAAAAACAGGTGAAGGCAACGATTAGAACACGTGCCAGATATCGCTCCTTGCCATATTGTTAAAAACGTAAATACACGGCACTAACGACGAATGATAAAAAATTCCAAATTAAAATAGTAACTTCTGATAAACAGTGTGTAATTTGATATGGAGTTGAGCAACCCACCAGAATCTTTCTTAAAATGCGTTATTATGTGACACTGAGAATCTGTGGCACTAATGATTACTATAAATTTTTTTAAATTTTTAGAGTATGGTCTACCCCAATTTGACTTACCTGAACGTATCGTCTGAAGGAGAATGATAATATGATTCTTTCTCTAGTTGTGCAGTTTTATATATAAAAATCGTGAATTTTAAACCTTATGACTGACGTACCTCAACTGAAAATTACTACTACACAGCGTATTACTGCAATTTTTCGAGATGAAGAACTTCAAACATTCCTGGCTAGCCTAGTTTTGTTAAGCTCGTGGGATATTCGGTATCTGACGACGGCCACTTAGAGAGCCCAACATGGGATCAACTGGATGATTGAAGGATGGGGTTCAACGGGCTGGGGCCCGGATCCCTTCCGAAAAACTGGATTTGAACCCGGTCCTCCAGGATTATAAGCCACAGCTTTACCGCCAAACATTCTTGGATCATCTATAAACTATTTCAAACAGTTTTTTATCCCTCACCCTCCTATGTCATTTTTTGTCACACCAAGCTCGCTGCCTCTCTCCATCGTGTCAAGACCTACTTTTTCATTTAAAATTTTTTTCTGATTTTAGCTAACAGTAAAAAATATGTAAAATAGTTGAAAATAAGAATTACTTTACATTAATATGCTGTTACATATACTTATTCTTTAACTTACAAATAAATCTTCAAATATTCTTAAATAAGAAACTTTTCTTAACTAAATCATTTATGTCGTACCATTCAGCAGGGGTGGCTAACCTATGACGCTTGCACCAAAAGTGGCGCACTGCATGTTTAAAGTGGTACACTGAATCTCAGAGAAAAAGAAAAAATAAATTATTTATAATAGATATGGATCTGAAATGCTTGCGCACTTGTGTTCACTTATAATGGAAGAACGGCTGAATGGATTTTTATCCCGACTCTACAGAAATATTTTCCTATTTTGAAGCGTTTGACACAAAGAACTTGATCAAGAAAGAACTTTTGTGAAAAAAATACACATTCGGCTGAAATTTGAGACTAATAACTTCATTAAATATATCTCTAAATAGAATGAAATGGCATAAAAAACAGTTTTAATTCAAAGTTAATTAATTTTTTAATTTTTATTGATTTATAACAAAATACAAAAGATAAAATTAAAAAAAATAATTCAGTATATCAAAGAGATTAAAAAAAGACAAAAAACTATTGCCTCCAATGAAAGAAAGATCATTGATTGATATTTAATTATTTATACCCTTAATGCATTTAATATTTCGTTTTTATATTTTTTAAATAATAAAAAGAATAAAGAGAATGATATATTTTATAAAGTAATTCATATTTCATTGTTTCATGAAAGAAATATTAATTTAGAAAGCCAGAAATAGAAATTTAACATTTATTTTCAAGAAGATTGATTATAAAAGTATTTTTTATAAACAAACTACTTGATAATATATTGGTAAACCTCCTTGTGTGATTAAATTTATGAGATTACTTAAATTTGTACCATTTTGTAATTTAATGCCAACAAGTTGGTGCTTAGTAGATCAGTGCAATTTATGTTTAATTTACATTTAAACGTGATAAATAATCACTGAAATACACCCAATATTTACAATTGCATTAAAAAAAAAATAAATACCGTAATGCACACAATAGAAAATAATGTTTTTGATAAGTTATTGCCTGGTTATCTAAAAAAAACAGTTATAATGATGGATAACTCGTCACTGGATCGATAACTTAAATGTGGCGATTCTCTGCATTTCTTATCAAACTGTCCAATTTAAGATAATTATGATCAATTAGCAAATATTATTCTACGAGATAGAAACGGATGTCTGTGTGTAAAACGTGAAAAATTCCCATGGCCGAGATCTTGCGGTTGCACTTTCAAATAACAAAACAATTGCTTGTAAGAAAGCAGTTTTAAATTTTTATACCCTGATTTTACACAGAACGATTCCAGATTATTATGCATTCATTGGGAATCCGAATTTGTGCTTCCGCCATATGCTGAATGATTTCCTTTCCTTCAGTTGTAGCGAAATTACTTTTGTACGTTTTGTCTTCCTTTTCTATATTTTAATATGCAATTTTGAATAATGCTTTTATAAAAACTTTCTAATTGCGGAAAATTTTCTTGTGAAATTTCTTTGATATTTTCCACAGACTATATTCCTTAATGGAAATCCTCTATGAAAAGATTTTTCCATTAGAATTTCTATATGAGGGCTGGGTTAACATAATGACCAACCCACTTAGGCCTTCGCTTTTAAGAAAGGAAATATCTAAAGTTTTTCAGAAATCTCAAATAAAAGAGAAAATAAAAAAATTAGATAAAATTTAGACTATGCACATGAATCTCTCACAACCTCAGATAAAGTTAACTTTAAAAAGTACGAAACGTACGGACATTACACGGACATTATCCCGGACAGCACTAAAAAACCAGGATTGTCCGGGCTAATCCCGGACGTATGGTAAGCCTATCGTTTACCCAATCCCAGAAAAAGGTCAGCCATATGACTAGTATGGAAACGGGCTGTATTTCTTCCCTGGAGGATCCGGGTTCAATTCCCACACCAAAATTTTTCAGGGAGTTTTGCGGGTCTAGTTCATTAAAGCCTACCTGATGACTGGCCGCGTATCGGTTATAGTCCATCGTGGTGGGCAATGGATTGCTCTGACGTTTAGTACTCTCAGGATGAAAAGCGGCATTAAATCGCACCGATAAAACCCCGAAAAAAAAGAGTAAAACTCGCACTAATATTTAATAAGTACTACAAGTTTAAATACTTGTCCATTACCATAGCATTAGTGGAAGAGATAGAGGATATAATTGTATTGATGTTAACTACTTGTGCATACAAATGTATGCTAATGAGCTGTAGGTATTCAATTCGTTTAAATCTACGATGTTGGAAAAATATTGTCGATGTTGATTGGTTTAGTTGAACTTTCAGATAACTTACTTCCATGATAGTTGGATATTTAATTGTACGAAGTACTTATTCACTTGGTACAAGTATTATGAATCATTATCTATACGGATGAGCGAATCGAAACAGTAGAGCAGCCTAACGTCTTTATTAGGAAATAGCTACAACGACAATATCCAGAAAATGATATTTTTGGTGCCATCCATCGTCGTCTTGCTGCAACAGGATTATTTTTGCCTCTTACTGCTGAATGGGATTAAGGCATGCCTGAACCCCTTAAACGAAGAACGAATGCTCAGCTTTTCCTCTGATGATCCAATAACTTCAACAAGATAAGATCGCGATAGCAGTAGGTACTTTTCATCAAAATATGTGAAGTCTACGGTGCCAATTTCTCTACTCATATGCAGCGAATACAGGCTCTCTCACCAGCTGATTAACTCCACGCATCATGCTCTATAAATAGTATTGCAGCGATATATTGAATATATATACATTTCAGTCCTGTTACTTTTCTCGGATAAAGCAAGCTTCAATGGGATATAATCGTGAACTTCACAACTACCAGTGAGGAGATAAAAACCAATATGTTTTTTGCCAACAGATAACGCCACTTTTCATTCTATTACAGGGGTGGCTAACAGGTTGATCGCGGACGATTTATAGTCGATCTTAGCGTAAGTTATCGGATGACTCGTCTTACTGTACTATAGTGCCTTCTCTAGACAACTAAAGCAAAACTTTTGCTTTATTGCTGAGTATAGCCCAAAACAGAAGAGCATTTAGACAAAATTCTAAATTCGCAGACGATGCCAACATGGCGCCTATGAATTGACAGTTGTGAGAGTTGAAGTGAATTAGTGTTTGAGATTTATGAGCAAAATAAAAGGTAAAAACCGTCGCCGCTGCCGGATATCTCGTTTTGGGATATGTGGTTTTGGCTCCTATCGCTACTCTCACCATCAAACAAAGAATTTCGAAGGTAAATCGCGAACTCATTGTTAACATATAAAGTCGATCTAAATAAAACAAGTTGGCCACCCGTTCTATTAGGACATTAAGTGATGAGGCGAAACAAGCCTTTCCACCCCTGCAGAAGGGTCGGCCGATTGTGGAGGCGGGGATCGATGGCCGGGCCCGTATCCCATGATAAACATTTTCAAAGGGTAGGACCCGAGATTCGAACCCGGGTCCTCCATGCGGAAAGCCGAAGCGATTCCACGCGGCCAATCCAGCAACAAAACCAACATGCTATCATCTAGTCGCGACATTAACGGCGATTCTTGTGGAACATTCTTGTGAACATATTATAGGAGACTACTTCATTGGGCCGGTTTTCCATCACCGATGCTATCTATCTCAGTTACAGGAATTTCCTGGAAAATTACTTTGCTGGAAGTTATTTCATTGCAGATGTAGAATCGAATGTGACTTATTGCATGATGGGCTCCAATGTATTTTAGCCTGTGTTCGTGAATATCTCAATCAAAGCTATTCTAATTGTTAGATTGGTAGGGCCTCCCCTACCAATCTAATAATTAGAATAGCTTTGATTGGAAATCCGGATTTGAATCCTTTAGATATTATTGCTTGGATTACCTCAAAAATTTTGTATGCGCCACACCTGTAAAAACTACATCAGGAATTGGTAGAGTTTATATCTGTATTGTAGATGTCACATGATTTGGGATATACAATACAAGGAATTCTCGAACGTGTTCAACAATTCATGGCACATGCTATGAAGCGTGCGTTTGCCGCTCGAGGACGCCACTTTGAAAATTATCTGATGCATATCACAGTAGAAACTAAATATCAATATTTGCTTTCACCTTTCGGTAATGTTACTGTTTGTTGTGAAAAACAAATGATTCATGTCTGTTTTTTTTCAAGACAGAATGCAAATGCTTTGCGGGCAAAGTAGTCGTTTGTTTGTTTGCTAGTGAAATACCTCGGTTTTGTTTGTAGTCTTCAGATCATGGGTTATTTTCAGTCAGTCACAAACTGTTCCAGTATGAAGGACAGTTTCAATTTTAACAATGTGCAAGCTACGAGTTTGCACATTGCTAAGATTAATATACAGTTATTTTTATTACAGTTAATTGCAAACCAAACTCTATTGCAGCCATCATGAAACTAATACGTCTGCTAAATTCAAGAATATTTTATATAAATTGGATTGATTGCTCAATGTTAGCAACCAAACGATGTCCTCGTTTTTCTATTTTCGTGAAAGTACATTTAACGCTATAGTAAATTTACTTTGTCTTGGTGGCCAGACGTATCCCATTTATTTTAGTAAGTGTAGTGAATAGATCCTAATAGTTAATAAAAAAGGTGTAGTATCTCAAAATGGAGTATTAACCATTTTATTATTATTATTTTTTTTTATAAATACACGTTTTGGATAATTTCGAATGAAAAATATTCCAAATTTCGCATTTTTCCTAATCGTTTAATACTTCGAGGAAGAAGAAAAATAATTTTTTTTATAAATACACGTTTTGGATAATTTCGAATGAAGTGCTCAAAATATTCCAAATTTCGCATTTTTCCTAATCGTTTAATACTTCGAGGAAGAAGAAAAATATATTTAAAGGCCATCGAGGATGATTGTCAAAAAAGCTTTATTACATGTATTTTATGCTAAAAAAATATTATGAAAAATAACACACAAATAAGAGTGAATAAAATTTTATTTTTTTGACAAAGATTATAATCAAACAATAACAAGGGCATAATTACACTATTAATACCAAATAATAAAATATAAGGCAACATTTTGCTTTACCTGCCACAATGCAATAAAATAGTAATATATGAATGCTTATTGAATATTTCTAATGTTTAAGCTTAGAAGTTGCTTCCATCTTAAATTATTACATATCTTTAATCACTATTAAATCAACTGTATCGATTTCAACATAAATTTCTTATTTTAAGCAGTGAAAATAAAATCTTCCATATGTAATATTTCCTCAAATTTGAAAGATTCTATCTCCAGATGAAAGATATTTCTTATTTGCTCATTCTTACATCCATATGCTAAACAATATATACCAGTAACAAAAAAAAATTACCACAAATAGCAATTGTATTCAGCTAACGACTCAGCGCACGTCCTTCCTACGATGTAGCTGCCGGCGATCTCGTTTTGATTGCTAACCGCTCATTGGAACAGTCAATTTATTATATTTTATGCTAAAGAAAATGTTATGAAAAAATAAACACAAATGGAGTGAATAAAATTTTATTTTTTGATGAAGATTACAATTAGATTTTACACCGTGTTCTCTCTAAAAAGAACTATTTCCGGAACCACATTTATATGAAATTTTTGATTTATTTTGATAAATAATATTCGTGATTTAAATTTAGCCAGATCTTTTAGGAACACTCTGTACATCATTTGAAAAATAAGATTTTCTGTAAAGCCAACAATAAAAGAATTCTACATGTATAGGTATCGATTCCTGGGGAGCCACCAAGGGCGATTGTAGACCTATTTTCTCGCCCCATATCATAATTAAAAAAATGCATTATAAATGCAAATAATCATTAATGAAGATGCGTGTATATATATATATATATATATAATCTGATATACTGTACATACAGAGCCTTTGGGAGAAATTTTTTTCAGCCGGGACAAGACTAATTTGATGCATCTCTACACATAGTATGCATACTCGTTATATTTTGTATTACGTATGCGTATATTGCAGAATTGTGTACGAATATTGATTAATAACTCACTAATATTGAACAGAAACACCTAATTCTTAAAAAATATATTACAAAAAAAAATCATGTACATACCTACATAATTACATTATTAAAATATTGGCATGGGCCCTAGGCCAATGTTCCAGCTGAACTCTTCACTCCTAAAGGCTGTGTACATAAAAATGTTATTTTTCAAATTGTAATTCCTATATAAACTTAAGACTCGTTTTTGTATAGTTTTTCATAAACTATAAAAATTTGGATATTGGTAACTATCCTATTCTGGATAATGTAAAATCCAGCAAAAATTATGCTATTTTGACTCAGTCTGTTTTACATTTTCCCCAATTCTGATTGTTTACATAAATTGAATTTTTTTAATATACACCAAATTATTTTTAATGCTTTATGTTAATTATTGTCTTAAAAAGGTATGTATATTCACATATATACATTAAAATCATTAATTTTGTGAACTATTCCTACATTAAATATCAATATAAAAAGTTATATTGCATATTTTGTCATCATAATCAAATTATAGTCATCGTTAAAAATAAATATAAAAAATATTCTTTAATATCAAAACAGATATATTTCAATAATTTTATTATAAAAATTTATAAAGCTTGGCAAAAACAGATCATCAGAATAAACATGAGTGAGATTAACATTTTATAAAAATCAAATACATTTCCATTTTTATTAAACATGTATATATATATTCTTAATCTATATCATTTTGAGATTAAAATTTTTATATTATTTTAACTGCATTCTAAATCAGCAGAGTAATATAAATTTTAACAATTATATTTTTAGCAATTGAAAAAATCTGCTTGACATACATATTTTTTAATAACTTTTCAATTTGTTTTGCTATTTTTTAACAAATCAAATAATTTTAAGTACTGAATAATATTTATATAATTACAAACCACACCATATATTTGAAAAATCTGTCTATTAAGTACATTTAAGATAACTGTATTTGAATTTTTAAGATGAGTTTAAAATTCTCTGAATCTACTCACAGAATATATTTAAATATGAGAAATCTTGAAGAATTAACCATATTAAGATTTCTTTTTATACTTTTGTGCAAATATTTGCATTCTTAATACTGTAATATTTTCAAATATAGCACAAACAAAAAATCCAAAATAAATATATATTTTAATGGAATTAGCTTTAAACAAAAAATATGCTTTTTTTTATATGTTGAAATTCAAAATACTGTATCAATCTAAAATATTTATTGTGAACTGCACTTTATCTAATGAAAGCTCTGTTGTGGCATTATTTGTATGATTAAAATTTATATGCTTTGCAATTTCTGTTTGTGGTTTATCTGTTAACAATCAAGAACCAATTTTTGATTTGTTTTAATTCACATTATTTACTGCTAATATATCTATACTTATTTTTAATATTAAGGCAGCTTCATTTTAAAATATGCCTATTGAAAGCTTTAATGCTTACACTGTTGATACTTTAAAATAAAACATTCTTTCTAAAAATACTTTTCTTACAATATAATATTCTCTATTTTATATTAAATACTCTATACATAGTCAATGATTCTTTATATGAAAAGTATATTTTGAAATATGTATCTTGTAAAAATAATGCAGAATCTCACTGACTATAAAAATAAAATGAAAAATAAAATATACAGAAAATTTAAATTCTGTATAGCAAATTTCTAAAATTCCTTATACATTTAACATCTTTTTTACCATTTATAAATTTTTTCTTTAATTTTCATAATTATGCACTTTTAATTAATACGCTTTCACAAAAATAAAATGACTTCAAACTACAAATTAGTTTACGACAAAGGATTACCTAAATTACAATAGTTATAAGAATAATTAGGAAAAACTTTAAATGGAAAATATGTGTATATAATGGATAAATTACAACATGATTTATATAATAATCATAACAGGATAACAAGATACTGTATAGAGTTATCACACACACAGTTTAAAAATTCTTATAAATCTATTACTGTAATTTACAGTTAACAATAATTTATATATTTTTTATTGTAGCATTTTTTTTTAATATTTGAATAGATGAAAAACAAAGAATACAATTGCTATCAAGCAATTTTGAAAAAATGATAAGCTTCTCTAATAAAAATTTGTCTATACAAAACTTAGTACAGGTTAAATGTAATGAATTCCAACCATTAAATTATCTTCATAAAATTTTAGCATTGCTGGTATGTATTACTAAAAATTTTCAAAAATAAATTGTATCCTTTGTTTTTCATCTCTCTCTCTCTTTTTTTATCAACAATATATTAGAATATTTCTATAAAACTATTAATATTTGAATTTTTCCTTTGAAAAAATTATTTTTTTATATTTCCTTCTAAAAATAATCTTACTAATTAAAATATTCACATACATACACACACATTAAATACGTAAAATTAATACTTACTGCTACTAAAATAATTAAACTGATCATTTAATATTCTAATATAAGTATAATAATAATAATCAATAAATTCATGCTTATTAGCTAAGTTACTGGATAATCAGATTACAAAGATTAAGCAGTTAATCATTCAGATAAGTCATTTATATCAGAAGTGACTCTGAATTAAGAAATGTCTTGTTCTGAGGTATTCATAAAAAATTTTTTTGTTTCTTTGTTCAAATAGTCTTTTCCATATAAAGCATTAATATATGTTAAATCTAAACTCTCTTTTGATTAATTTACCTGGCTATTTTGTGCCTATAACGATAATGTACAACAAACAACAACACAATATTTCTTTCATTTACAACTGAGACTAATTCATACAAATATTTTTATAGCCTTTATAATTCAATTCAAATTTCATACAATATTTCTTTCATTTAGAACTGAGACTAATTCATACAAATATTTTTATAGCCTTTATAATTCAATTCAAATTTCATGTTTACTGCTTAATTTTACAGTGATTGTGCATGTGTGTATGCATGTGTTTATTTAATACTTATCAAATGTTTAACAAAAGAAAATTTATCATAAAAATTTATTATATATTTTACTGTCATAAAATTTCTACAAATGAATTTCTGCAGAAAAATTATACATATAATCAAACATAAATAGGAACTTGCACTAAATTCATAATAAGAAATGAGGTAGATTGTTAAATATAAGATGGGATTTTCATATAAGAAAACTTTTAATTCAAAATTAAAAATAGAAATTTTACAACTAAGTTTCTTAATAAATATAAAATTTTTGCATAATTAACTAAATACAATATACAACTATTTATAAATGAATTATTACATCATTTATTCTCAATTTTAAAATATCTGATATGTTCCTTCTGAATTAGTATCATATTTTATTTTGAGACTTCAAATATATTGTTACAATCAATTCCCAATTATTTATATATAGATTATTAAATTTAATAAGTAAATTCCTTATCCTTTTTTAATTATTATTTATTTATTTCATCACAAAATTTAAAATTCAGCATCTCCCCAACTTATAAAAAACTTCGGAAAATATTTTACATATTTTTCAGATATAGAGCATAAACATCTACTGTATTTATAGGTTACAAAGTAAACATGTAATTTACAATATTTAAAACTTCCTACTATTTCATTTATGTTCCATAATTATGGACATTGTTTGTTGAATTAACATAAGCAAACATGACAGTTCTGTGTTAACTGTATTTAAAATCAACAGTTCCAAAACATCTGTTGATCTTAACAATCTTTGTCAATTATAGAACATTGTTTGTTGATCTTAAATATCATATTACTGGTATGTTATCATTCCATACATTGTGGCACTATATTATTCCCTGATTGAAAAGGAGACAATAATGTCATGTAAATGCAATCATTGTAGTTCACCTTGCCCAAAAGTTTTTGATCAAAATTTTTGCAAAAATATTATTTTCTGACTCACAAAATTTGAATTACACAAAACAAAGTGTTCCAATTATTTGTATAAGTGAGGGAATTGCTGTCTAATTAAATCTGATGATGATAAGTAATGAAATGCTTATTAATATTGGAATTTGAATATTAAAATTAATTAATTTCAAGTTGACAATTTCTATATCTCTATTTTCCTTTTAACCTAAAAGAATAACCTGTATAATATTAAAGCAAGTTTTAAAACTCTTTTAAGCTCAAAAATACTAATATACATTTTTGCCATTGTAATTATCTTCTTTGGCCATAAAACAAAAACATTTTCAAATAACAATTCAATCATTTGAAAATATTTTGCTATACAACTAAAGAGGCAAGTATAACACCAAAAAATATTATTGAGATTAAAAGATCTTATATGTAACAATAAATTAGTTAATTATTTTTATTTTTCTATTTTTATCTTTAGTATTGTAGATACTGTACTTTGTGGAATCCCAAATTTCTGTGCAATATCTTTTTTTCACAGTCCACATCTTTTAGCAATTCCACTTTTTCCGTGACACTCAATGACTTTCTCTTTGACGTGGTAAACGTTTTAGCAGAACCAAACAAAGACTAACTAAAATCTCTCAGTTCAGTTTTGGATTTGGTTTTAAGCAATTAACACAAGTAACATAGAAAACCGAAACTGAAACAAGCCCTAGAACTTTACACTAACCCCCTCTACAATACAAATTGACACATCCATTTTGTTTATTTGTTGGCTTTTTCTAGCTAGACCCAATCTAGACTCCTTACCTTATCCTTTTCCCTCGCTCTGAAATTAAAAATTTCGACATATAGGAACAAATTTCAATGGAAATTTCACCAGACTAACAAAAAACTTTGATATACGGAATTTCGATATATAGAAGTTCGATATATGGAGGTCCGACTGCATTTGATTCATTCAGCTTCTACTGCATTACATTTCTTTAAAATAGGCTCAACTTCCGTTGCTATTCTTGTCCATTCCCATGGTTTCATAACTAGCTTATTGGGTCCAAAAGAGTATGCATCCTTGACAAACTGTGGCAATTCTAGGTCACCTATGATTTTAATACTTTCAGGTGTTCTTTTACTTATTCTATTAATTTGGTGTTTAAAGATCCACTTCAGTTTTTTAATATAGGCTCTACGTATTTTACATCTAAAGCCTTCAAGTACATTTCTCAAATCTCTTGTCTCCTCATCTAAATCTTCTGTTCATATAATGAGGTGCTTTTGGCTATTCTTATGCCTAAAAATATCTCTTCTTGTGTCTGAAATAGCCGTTATTAAGCATCTCTTTTTAACTTTGTTATGGAGGCTCTTAGAGCTAACCAGTAAATTAATTCTGAAAATCGACATAGAAAGGACAACTGTTTTGTTAAACTGATTTGTTAACTTTACATTGCTGAAGAAACATAAACTTCTCTTCCAATCTAACTAACTACTTATTGGTTCTCCATTTAAGTAGTGCTGGCTCAGCTTGTCTATCACATAATCTATTAAATCATTACACTGCTCCATTTCCTAATATATCATACACTATGCTCTTTGAGCAATTATTCTTTGATTAATTATTTGATTATTAGAGCTTCTTCAATTAACTATTAGATTAACAGCATTCTGCTTTATATTATATACAGATATTCCCATTTTGTGCAAATAATTGTGGCTAAGGTTTTTTACATAACTTGAAATTTTTGTAAGTCAAAAAAATAACAAATTTTGAATTAAAAATTAACAGAGCTAGATGGAATATGCTATGATGCCATATTGCTCCCTGATTGAAATAGAAGAGCACTGCATGAATCAATATTGCACTATTAATATGATAAATAAAATCAACAATTAATTTATACAACATAAATAAACCAAATAAAATGGACCTTTTAAATGTTGTAAATCAACATGTTCATATTTGTAACTTATATGTTTGATATGTATTACATTTGTATCATAATAAAAATTATAGAAAGTGTTTTATATAAAGTTTGAATGTATGAAAGTTGATGTATGTAAACCAGGGAATATCTAATCAGAGGTGGCCAAACTTTTAGGCTGCAAGGGTGACATCCTGCTGAAATTAATGAAACTGTCTTCCAGGACTGTCATCATTGATTAACAAAATGGGACAGTAAAATTTAAATTGAATACATAGTAATTTTATTTATACAATTTTTAAATAAAAAATACTAGATTAACACTTTGATACTGAGTATAAGAAAATGTTGGGGTTTAAATTGATTGAATACATGATCTTAAATTACAATATCAAAAGAATGCTGCTTTCTCAAGTAATTCACTAATTAAAGATCAAACGACACCACTAACTAGCAGTCCAAAAATTTTATTCACTTAAAAAACTCTTTTCAGAGAAACGTTTTTGGCTATAATATAGCTGTTTTCAACTCAACTACTTTTTACATTGTTTAGAACTAAATATGTTCTAGAAAGTCCAAGGGTATATTCTATTCTAGAATTGTTTCAAATTTATAAAATGTCCATTTTTAACAGTTTCAGAAACACATGTTTCAGGTTTCTCAGGGATACATCAGATTTTTTTCAAAAAATTAAAATATTAAAAATTAAAAATAAAACTATTCAGTTCGGTTTCAGTTAATTTTTAATATTTTAATTTTTTGAAATAAATCTGATGTATCCCTAGGAAACCTGAAACATGTGTTTCTGAAACTGTTAAAAACAGACATTTTATAAATTTGAAACTATTTTAAAATAGAATTAGAATGGAATATACCCTTGGACTTTCTAGAACATATTTAGTTTTTAATGGTGTAAAAAGTAGTTAAGTTGAAAATGGCTATAGTATAGCCGAAAATGTTTCTCTGAAAAAAGGTTTTTAAGTGAATAAAATTTTTGGACTGCTAGTTAGTGCTGTCATTTGATCTTTAATTAGTGACCTTAAATTAGTTTTTTTTATATATATATAAAATCCAAAAAAAAATATCAATACTAAATTCTGACATTTTCAGTAGGAATTACTTCTCAACAATAACCTATTGACTAACAGTACAGAAAATAAATTGTTTTTGAGTAGGCCAAAAAACTTTCAAAAAATAGGTTGAATCAATGAATTATGGAATAAAAATGTTTTTAAATTTTTTTTTCCAAAAATTCCATGTATATATATTATTATTAGAAATATTAATATGTATTCAAATGCCTATTACTCTCACAATTTTATTAAAAAATTTCAAAAATTTGGTTCATTTTAGCATCATAGTTGTCAAGCAATGGCAGTTTGAAGAAGTCTCTTTGTTATCTTCAAGTAAGCATTGCAAATATAAGATTAGCCACTATGGCAGGGTAATAATTGACCACACATCATTCACATGTGGTCACTTAGATTGGGAAATGTCTGAATATAAATAAAAATTAGCTGATTTGATAATTTAGCTTTATATAAATTATTATTCTTTCTATAATCATTGGTTATGCATTATTTGTGTGAATGAATAAAGGTGAGATATATTAGAAATCATTAATTTATATTAAATAATTTTATTTATAGTATTTACTTTGTAAACTAAAATAAAAAAATTTAGAAAGCAAAACAAAATGCATTTTGTTTTGCTTTCTAAATTTTTATCTTGATAGACATACTTTTAATCTGCAGTTTTTTTATTCAAAATACAGTCATAAGAAAAAAAAATATAATCTGGTTTATTTAATTTTAATCCATTAAAGCAGTGGTTTCCAAACTTTGTGTCTGTGTGACCCCTTTTCATAAAAATTTGGTACCCCTCTCATTTTCATAATAGTCTAATTTTAGAAATACTTTCTACTTACAATTTAATACTACAATACAATATCCATATTTTGTATAAATAAAATCCTTATACATAAAAAATAAATACTTATTATGGTTTAATAATTTTTAATACAATTAAATCTTACAAAAAAAAGAAAAAAAAATGGAATACATGTTTAATACAACATAATATTTAATGTGATGGGTGAGCTTATTTTTCAGCACAAATTCTCTGAAATCGGGATGTCATTAAAGATATTGCTACTTGCAATTCTTTTTCAATTACTAAACAAGATCAATAATTTTGACTTTAAAAGAGTTACAGCAGAAAGTTTTTGGGTACATGGATATATGCATTTATAACCATTTTGCTGATTCATTTTTTTCAATACGAATTTGAATTTATTTTTTGCTTGTTTGCCTTAAAAATGATGCTTTTGTTAATTCTTGTGTGACCCCCTGGCCATAGATTCATGCCCCCTAGTGGGGCACACCCCACAGTTTGGAAAACACTGCATTAAGGTCTGTTGATGTGTAAACACACAATCAAAGTGGAATAAAAGACAATAAAAAAGGGTTTAAAAAAATTTAATCCTGATTTAATTAATGCAGTTATTGTGGATCAGTTTTTTTTTGCATTTATTGGTTGAAAATATACACTTCTGATGATAGTTCCTAAATTTTTTGATTTCTGAAATTTTTTAAATTGGTTTAATGGAAGATGATTTGAATGGATTCTATTAATAAAATTTGGATTTTTATAATTAACTAGAGTCCAAGCACTATTAGCAGTAAAAGATTATAATTTCAACTTTTTATTAAAAACATTTTCGGTCGTTTTTACTCTGAACCTCTTCAGTTAATCTTTTTACACATAATCCTGATTAAACTGCCTTAATTAATTAATTACACATTTTGTTCGAAAACTTGTATTTGTTGTGTGTAAAAAGATTAACTGAAGAGGGTCGGAGTAAAAACGACCAAAAACGTTCTTAATAAAAAGTTGAAATAATCTTTTACTGCTAAAAAAAAGTCTGGCTGTCATAAATTAATATGAGTGCCATGCCCTTTTAAATAGCTTGAGGGTATTTATGCTTGGATTTTTTGTTTTTTATGGACTCTAGTTAATTATCAAGATAATAGTTAATTATCAAGATAAGCAGTTAAATTAAGAACCTAAAAAAATTGGATTATTTTTTATCCAATCTTATCATTCTGCATTCTTTTCTATTATGTTAATCTTATTTTGGTTTTGGGATGAGATAATTTTATTTTTGAATTTTAAATGAAAACAGAAAATTTTATATGATCTCTAAAATTTGTAAAATTGAAAAAATATTGTTGATGATACAAAAATATTGGTTAATTTTGTCCAAATAAAGAATATTGTTTCTTATTTGTTCATTTTTTGGTTTATTTTTACTGATTATTACATAAACAAAAAATCCAAGCATAATATACCCTCAGGCTATTTAAAAGGACATGGCATGCATATTAATTTATGACAGCCAGTCATTTTACAGGAAATTATGGCCAAGCTACTTTACTGCACTGCATGTGATATTGGGTGTAGTGTATCAACAAAGCTTCTACAAGCCAATTAGAGTAAAAGAATATTATACCTGTTTATGCATGAGAAGTGACAATTTTCAAATATGTTGGGTTTTTTGATATAAATTCAAAAATTTCTAAAAAAAATTAAAATAATTATTGATATGAAGAAAAAACATAACAATAAATATATTTTATTAATAAAAATGATAATATTTTAATAAAATTTGTTATTTTTAAACTAATTATATGACACTAGCAAACCCGTGCCCGGTGTTGCTTGGGCAGTTCATGGTGTATTACTTAAGTTTCTCTTTCTCTTAAATTATAACCTTTTAGATGACCGTCAGGATTTTCTTCAATGTATTCTGAAAATCTTTCCAACCTTCAGGATTTTCTTCAATATATTCTGAAAATCTTTCCTGTATAGACTTTTTAGATGACGTTCAGGATTTTCTTCAATATATTCTGAAAATCTTTCTCGTACAGATACGTTTTCTGTTTGAAATGTGTTTTTTCAAATGTTCACTTCTTTATCTTTCTTTCTCTATTAGATAGATAAGTTTTCTATTTGAAACGTGTCTTTTCGAATGTTCACTTCTTTATCTTTCTTTCTCTATTAAAATTTGTCTTTTCAAATGTTCACTTCTTTATCTTTCTTTCTCTATTAGAATTCTGTCGATTTGCTCGATCTTCTCTAATGTTTTACTTTCCCGAGTTAAACGCATTTGTTTAGCACCAGGAGTTAATTCATCTAAAGAGTTCTTTTTTTTTCGTGACATTATGAAATTTATACAGCTGTATGATATACAAAAACGTTATATCAAAACACGTGAAACAACAGTTATAGTCTCGAACTTGTATAAATAAAATCCTTATACATAAAAAATAAATACTTATTATGGTTTAATAATTTTTAATACAATTAAATCTTACAAAAAAAAGAAAAAAAAATGGAATACATGTTTAATACAACATAATATTTAATGTGATGGGTGAGCTTATTTTTACATCCAAGAAAAATTTCTTATTAATTTTTTAAATCTAAAATTAAAATAAATCATTTTTATGAAAAAAACTTAAATTGAAATTAATAAAAGTGGATGTCTCAAAGCATTTTTGAAATTTATAATTAATATAAAAATATTTAAAATAAGGATATAATTCAAAATTTGCCATCAAATATTTGCTATAAACAAAGATTGAATATATATACAATCTTAAATATTAATTTTATAAAAATTTTTGTTCAAATAAATAATGAAAAATATTTTAGGATTTTCTTTAATATTTCTTATTCTGATTTATACATAATAAATTTGTTGGAAAAAAGGTTTAACTTCAAAATAACAAAATATTTAACAAGTTGTAACAGTATCAAAGTTTGAACTTGGTAATCCTTTACCAAGATATGATCTTGGAGATGTCCTTTCCATTTCTGCAACTGGTGTTACTACAAACCTAGAAGATTTCATCCATGATGATGGCCAAAGTGTATAAGGATTTTGTAAACTTCCTGATGGACGTAAAAATCCTTCACTATGACAACTGTTAACTGTAGTAACTAAAAATGATGGATTTCTTTTTCTTCTATCTTTAATGTCAATATCTGAATAACTGTCCACTGGCCAATAGTTCTAAAATCAAAGAATAAATAAATATAATTACATATTTAATTTGCATTATCATTCAAATTTTTAAGATATATTTCAAGAAGCATTTTATAATAAATATTCATGTTGAAATGATTTAACAATTCTTGTATGAGAGACCAACATAATTAACAAGGATTAACCTTCAGTCAATCATGCATCTCACAAACTCTGATGAATCTTTACTTTATTCTTTCCTCTTCAGAGATTGAATTCTATCCTGTCTAATTTTTAATATCTCTTCCTAATATATTTATGTACTAAGAATATATTAAATGTAACTTTGTTACAGCATTTTATATATACAATGAAATAACAAAGAAAACTACATTTATTTTTTTGTATCATCATTATTGAGTATCCAATCCAGTTCTTGAAATTTTTTGCACTCAGTTTACAATTTCTTATCTTAATTATTATTCTCCTAGAAAAAAATCAACAAAAATAAGAAAGTTTTGAATAATTACAATTTTCAATAATTATATATATGAAGCATATTTCCCTTCTAAACACCCATTCTTCTTCTTACCCATTGTAACATATTTGAAGCAAAACAAAAAGAGTTTGAAAAATGATTGTCCAAGGATAATAATAATTTCAGGCATGGTATATGTGTATATATATATATATATATATATAAAATTCAATGTTTGTCTGCTTGACTGCTGCATCATTTGTACTCTTAGGATCAAAGTTTGTCTGCAGTCCCATGGATAAAATAGGCAATCTTGGATGAAGATTGCCCCAATGAGTGGAGTATTTTGGATGGTAGTGAAAATGCCTCATTTTAAATCCTTCAATATCACATCTGAATTTGGGATGACAAAACAAATAATATTTTTACAATATTTTTCTAAATTAGAATACTTCAACATTGGCATCTGGCTCTGAGGCTTGAAAAATCTACAAATATGCATAAATGAAGTCATTTTTGCAAAATTTTAGCTACTGTGCTCTATGGTATGCCAGGTCATATAAAAGATAAGTATATTTCTGAATACTGCTTGAAAAGCATCATGCGTAGTTGTCAAAAGTTTTATTACTCACACTAAGCCTACCATTTAAGGTCACCAATACAGCCAGTTTCTTTAAACTTTGCATGCCAACTTTTGATGCTTTTAACATTTCATTCATATATTTCCAAAGTTTTATTGAACTATTAGTAGCACTTTTGTTTCATGATATCACAAAACACACTGGGCTTTCTTCTTCATAATGCCATTTTGATACTAGCAATTGTAGTATCAACTAAATTGTCCACAAATTATGCACTTGTACATTAAAAAAAATTCTAAGAAGTGGCTTGCATAATGCTATAAACTGCATCTAGCATAGTTTTTAAGATTATGATTTTTCTTAATCAAGGAAAGACTGTTCACTCTTATATTTTCAAAAAAGAATTATTTGATAGTTTCTGTAAAAATGGTAAATATTGAGTAATTTATGAAGAAACTTTTTAATCATTCTGTATTCTTTTCAAACCTGTTTTAAAAATATTTTTCAAATTCTTTGAAAAATATTAACTAGTTTAAAAGTAATATAATTCTGTATTTAATTCTTAACTGAAAAATAAATTAAGCAGCTATTCTAATTTCACTTAGATATGGCACATTAAAACAGTAAATTTATTTACAATATTCTAAAATATATAACTTCAGACTCTAATGTAAATAAAATTATTTTGTCTTAGAGAAAAATTATTAAAAATTTTAATATTTAGGAAACAATATTCTTATCTTAAATTTCAATCTTCAATATGTGAATTTCATAAGCAGCTGAAACCTTAAATTTAGATTTTTATATGAATGATGAATGGCATGAAATGAAATGTCAAAATATGCTCTAAGTAATTTAAAATCCATGTGGATAAAATTATGCTAATCATGAAAAGAAAAAGAAGTCTTTTTAACAAAAAATTCTTTTTCCTTTAGAGTAAAATCATAATTAATTTTACATGGATTTTAAATTACTATAGTATATACTTTTTTCTATGAGAGATTCTATAAATTCGGAATCCTGTTTGATTTTTATTTTTAATAATTTTAACACTTTTAGGTCCAGTTTTACAATGTTCTATTAGAGTTTCTGTTAATTTTATCCACCAGTTATCTGTTTTACAATTGACAGATAAATGTTAACTCATAGTTAGTGATGTCAAAATCAACAGATAAATTTATTGCTGCTTTAATTAACAGATAAACATATAACAAATAAGTATGAGTATATTTACTGTTTAAATATTATATAACAAATAAATTAATTGTTGTACCAGTTAGATACTTAAAAGCTGTAAATGTGCATTTTCACTACAATCCAAAATACTCCACTCAGCATTTGACAGTATTTAAGTATCTAACCGGCATGTCATATTTCAAACATCTTGAACAGAATGCAAAAATAAAACTTTGATAGCTTATTATGATTTCTTAATGCTTAACTATAAGATAGAAATCTTGAAAATAGAAATATAGAGTCTCTGCTAATGTTGTGTATTACAAATGCTTTATTGGCCAAATAATAACTAATGATTGAGCAAAATCATTAAATATAAAGTAAAACAAATAATATATTTGTTTCATTGTGATAACCATATATATCTCATCCAAAAGAATTGATAAAAAATGCAAAATAAAAAAAAAATAAATGCTCACAGTGAAATCATAACATTAATTGTATTTTTAGCATCATTAAACAGAAGTGCACTCTTACCATTTTGAACAATAATCAAACACTAAATTTGTTCTTAAATATTTCATAATTGCTAATCAGTGCATTATTTTTGTATATAACATAAATGTAATTGTGTCCAGTATAATGATATATTGCAGGGGTGGCCAACTTGTTTGTCATTAAGATCGACTTTATATGTTAACAATGAGTTCGCGATCTACCTTTGAAATTCTTCGTTTGATGGTGAGTGTAGAGATAGGAGCGAAAACCTCATATCCCAAAACAACATTAGCCCAAAATGAGATATCTGGCAGCAGCGACAGTTTTTCCTTTTATTTTACTCATAAATCTCAGACATTAGCCCAAAATGAGATATCCGGCAGCAGCGACAGTTTTTCCTTTTATTTTACTCATAAATCTCAAACAGAATACTTCACTTCAACTCTCACAACTGTCAATTCATAGGTGCCATGTTGTCATCGTCAACAAATTTAGAATTTTGTCTAAATGCTCTGCTGCTACCGGCTATTCTGTTTTTGGGCTATACTCAGCAATAAAGCAAAAGTTTGGCTTTAGTTGTCTGGAGAAGGCACTATATAGTAAGAGAGTTGTCCGAAAACTTACGAAGATTGACTACAAATCGTCCCGCGATCGACAGGTCAATTGCAATCGACCTGTTGGCCACCCCTGATATATTGTAATGAAATCAATATTTATAATGATTAATTAAGTACATATACTTTAAAATAAAGAAAATACAAAATTCACTTTAAAATAATAACTTTATATCCACATTCTGGTGGATAGCATGAATAGCATTCTATATCAGAATGTGGATAGCATGAAGTACTGTACAATTTTACATAAATTAAACTAAGATGAAATTTGAATCACTCAAAGGAGAGCAACTAGTAGGTCAAAGTTCATCAAAGAACTACAGTTGAAATTGGTGCCATTTCCAAAATATAAGACTACAAAGATTCATGTGCTCATACTAACATTATTCCTCTGAGATTTGAAATGTGATTCAGCTTCACATTTAATTTTACTTTATATTTTATTGTCATCATAAATACAATAATATGAAACATGTTTACATTATAAGATTAGAAAATTACTATTTTAGCAGTATATTCAATAAATAACAGATAACTGATTTTTAACTGTTAGTTACCTATTAGCAACAACAGCAGTTAAGTTAAATTGATGTTAGCTAACAGGAATTTTAATGGGATATTGTAAAAATGAACCTTAAAGAACAAAATAAATGAGAAAATAAGACTTCTCATTTATTAGCTTTAAATAATTATGTTAATGACTGAGCTTTGAACATATTATTGTAACATTTAAAATTTTGCATTTTCTTGGATGATATTAATATACTTTAAAAATGTTTACATAAAAATAAACTTACCATTGAATCAACAGACCAAGCAGGTGCTTTTAGTTTTGGTTTTTTTGATAATGCATTAATTTTATTTTTTGAAAATGGTATATGATTATAATGATGATATTCAGATGTTTTAAATAAACTATCTTTTCCCATTACAACATCAGATGTAGAACCTTCAAATAATCCTGATTCAAAAAGAGATGGTCGACTTGAAGAAGATGGCATTTCAGGAGCAGGCCATGTTATCAAATTAAGACATTGAGAAAGAGGCTTATAAAAAATTAATAATAATATATTAGATAATAAACTAATAAAGATATTTAAAATTAATATATGCAAATTTTCCTAAACAATATATATATAGATATAATCTATTTAGATTTACAACTCTTTAATATATTAATAATTAGTGGAGTTTCATAACATAATAATGATAATTTAACTATAGTATTTCGGCAATAATAAAACTGAATTCTATTGATCTTCTGTACAGGCAGAGAAAAAATGATAAGAAATTTATTATTATTATTATTATTATTTAGTTTAGAGAATAACTTTATAATGTGATAAAATTTAAGAGGAATTTTAGTAATTACTTCTACTTATATAAGATATGTAACTACCATGGCCAAATTGCAGCTTATTAGCCACATGTGGCTTGTTACCTTCATTATAACTCCATACTATGAACAGACAATAGTTAATATGAAGTAGTACTTATTTAATTTAAAAAATAATATATTTTTAATTTATTCATTTATTGCAATAATTGTCTATTATTTATTTCATTTAATAAATAATTTTTGAAAACATTGATTAAAATTATCCCAAAAAACTGATTTCAGCTCTCAAGTATTTGAGATTTTCATATATGGCTTGTAGGGATAACAAGTTTAATCACCCAATATATAATATTTTGATCCAAAAGCTATAGTGAAAGTATATATGCATCATCTGCCATTATTTTAATTCTTCTAATGATAATGAGCAGTGTTTGTTTGGGTTTCATGAATTAAAGTAAAATTCTAATTAAGAGTAATTTTCTAAAAAAATACAACTATTAGATTTCTTACTTAAAAAATTCATTCAATATTTCTGAATTTTTCAATGCTAATAATTTTAAATTCCTGTTTGAGAAGTTATTGTAATTGAAATAAATTTCAGTTTAGTCCCATAATTAATTATCTGAACAAAAACTATTAAACCAAGAATCTCTCTTATTCATACTCTTTCTTGCTTTACTATACATTCCTTAAAATATGTCAATATATTCTCCATATTGCACAGATTCTCATCCATTGGACCAGCCATTACTTGCATTTGTATTTCTTTCAGCCTCATTTTCTTTCATTCATTCAGTAAATTCTTCTTCAATCTCTTGACAGTGATCTTATCTCTGTACCTCTTATCATATTCATATCCATAATCTTTCATCACATATAGCCTAGTCATTCATACTCCTCTGACCTCTTGCTTGATTCTCCTATATGTACTGATTTGTGTAACTGCAGATTTACTTTGGCTTTGTGCTTCTGAAAGTGTTTGAGACAACCTCTTTCTACACAGATCACTTTCTGATATCATTCACTTAAATGACATAAAGGAATTTGTTTCTCTCAATTGTACCATTTACAGTGCACATATACAACAATCAAAGTACTCATTCTCCAGTTTTATCCTTACCTACATCATTCAATCCTTTAATTATTATATATATGAAATAAATTTCAGTTTAATCCCATAATTAATTATCTGAACAAAAACTATTAGTCCAAGAATCTCTTCTTCCTACCCTCTCTTGCAATGCTTCACTATTAACACATTTCATACATAAACAGTTATTCATGCTATTTCATTTGTCTATTCATATTTCATCCATTCAATCTGCATTCATACATCTGTAATCCAAGTCAATCATAATATATTTAACAGCCCGGTTATCTTTTTAAAATATTATAAATCTATGATAAAATTTTTTTATAATAGTAATTGATCAATCAATAATAGAATAGTCTACAAGGGCTTCCCTTAAGAATAATAGACAATTCTAGAAAAAACTTTGTGATAATAACTAAAAGTTAGCACAAAGTTGGAATACCAACAACCAATAAGATCATAACAAGACAATCCTCTTGACATAGAAAGGCATAAGTCTAAAGGTGAGAAAATTTGTATACTTTTATTTATATTAGTATAGTCAAACCTTAATAAGATACCACCATCCATTTGGGGACGATTTTGACAGCTAATCGAGGTTGGCGGTTTATCAAAAACCCGTGTAGTATAGAAATGAAAATAAACTCCGAATTTATTAAATTTAAATAAAATATAGTACATCTGTATTTAGCATTTAAACTTAACATTTCTAAAAAACTGAATACTTTACAGTACAGTATATGTACTGTATATGTACAGTACTATATAGAAAACTGATCCTCTCAGTTCTCTGTAAAGCACAATGTACACAGCTTACTGTACAGTATCCTTATTTACTTGGTATGCAATAAACGATGGAAACGATTTGGTTCTTATGATCTTAAATTTTCTACAACCTAGGTGAAAACCAGGCTTAAAGAGACACATGATTAACCGTTAACTCCATCTCTCCCACCCGCTGGTTACATATGAATCCAGAGATCTTTTAATATTGTATATACAGTACTGATGAACTTCAGATATGTCACTTAAATGCCCTTGGCAGATTAACGAGGATAAATACAATACCAAAAGGAATATTTGTTTAGACATTTCTACTTGCAGATGCGTCTTATCGGTGTTTGCCTATTCCATTAATAGAGGGAAGATCCGTTCCGCCAAATTTCTTGGGCAGTCAGCAAGGGTGGCAGCTTAACAGGGGGTATCTTATTGGGGTTTGACTGTATATTCTATAAAAAGCCAATTTTTCACTTAAATATTTATATATATATAAAAAGGACAAATTGCAGCAATAAATTCAAATTGTAATATGAATCAAGATTTTCTGAAATCATTAATACTAGGGAATAAAATCATAATTTGATAATTTGAACAGTATTAAGTCATAGATAATAAAGCTTGAATCATATTGAATCTTCCCTAGATATTAATCTGATATTGAAAATTTGTATTATTGAAATTATTTTAAATTTAACATCAATAAAGTATTTTTTATTAGAATTGTCAAATTTAATATTGAAAAATATTACTATTTATAATGCAAATCTAAGCAAAATAAGAAATATCTTAACAACAGTTTCAACATGATTATGTGTACCACAGTATGAAGTATAGTATTGCAAATATGACATCAGTCATATTTACACCTCCTCAATATATTAAAATATGACTGATGTCATATTTTAGTATGTTGAGCTTTTATTGTATTGGGATATTATTACTTAATAATTACTTCTAAAAAGTTAGCAAATAAATTTATAACTATGAATACAAATTATAATATCTGTATTATTTTATAAGATGTTCAAAAAGAAATTCTCTCCATTGAGAATGCATACAATAAAAAAGAATATCCATTGATAAAAATAACCTATACATTAGTATATTATATATTAATAGCCCTTTAAGAAAGAATATCCATTGATAAAAATAACCTATACATTAGTATATTATATATTAATAGCCCTTATACATTATAAAAGCTTTAGGTCAATAATCAGAATATATCAAGTCATGAAAACTGTGCTGAATAACATGCATGCTTAAGTGCAAATCATATAGTATTTTACAACAGATTATATTTTATTTTGAATATCCTATATATGCATTACAAGTAATAACTAAAATCTGTTTAATTTTAAATAATACATAAGGTTTTCTGAAAGAGCATATACAATGGATTCAGCTTAATTGGGACACATCGGGACTAAGCCATTTGGTCCCAATTAAGGGCTGTCCTAATTAAACGAAGTAATAATAAATTCTAAAATAAAATATGTAATTCCAATTAAATGAACTAATAATAAATTCTAAAATAAAATATGTAATTCGCCCCAATTAAATGAAGTAGTAATAAATTCTAAAATAAAATATGTAATTCGTATGGGACTAAGCCATTTTGGTCCAGCTGTCATCATTAAACCAAGTAATAATAAATTCTAAAATAAAATATGTAATTCGTAGGGATAAAAAAAATAATAATTAGGTACCTATTGTAATGCTTTAATAAAATAACAATTCATTAAAATAGGTACCTAATTATTAGTTTTTTACCGATCTCCTCTGACGACTTCTTCAACACTGGGCCACTGATATTCATGCCTCGCCCACTAACTATAGAAATCCATTGTGCTGATATTCACGCCTCACCCGCTAACTATAGAAATCCATTGATCTAAGCTGATATTCATGCCTCACCCGCTAACTATAGAAATCCATTGATCTAATATATTCACGCCTCGCCCGCTAACTATAGAAATCCATTGATCTAATGCTGACTTCTGGATCCTTTCCTGATTTTTGTTTTGAATGTTCCTGGAATTTCTTTCTATAATGCCCACTCCCCCCCGCAGTTGATTTTCTTGTTGTAGAAAATGTGCTATGGTAAATTTTGGTACACCAGTTATATCAGGAGTCTACGATGGCTTGTATTAAATGGCTGGCTTTTAATTTTATCCAGCAAAGCAATTTTACTCGAAAGTGTAAAATCATTTCTTGGCATCTTGGCAGATTTAAAAATTTTAAATAAAATCGACACTGTAAATGAATATCGCTAGGTACAGTAATAATAGACAACTGATTCTCATCACACTAGTGTTGCCGAATACATTATTGTTATGTGTTATTTATTAATGATGATATTTACTTATAATTTTACTAAAGAATGGATGTTTATATTAGTGCGGCGACAGTGTGTCAACGATGTGTATGTAATAAGACGATAAGAAATGGACCGCTCCATTGTGTTTGTTTGTATTGTCTTGTAGAAAGTTTTAACCTGAAAAATTACCAGTACAATAAAATGTTGTTATAATTTTTATATAAGGAATTTTTTAAGAAAGCACACAACAAGTATTAGTGTACGTAGTGTTGCCATACTTTCGAAAAATTCCTTATATATATCAAAAATTGAAAATTCCTTTTCTGCTACTGTCCCAATTAAGCATTTAATTTATGTATTAATTTATTAGTTTGATTTCCGTTCTTTGAGATTTGTCCCAATTACGCGGCTGTCCAAATTAAGCGGAATCCACTGTATTTTATTTATTAAACTGCTGAAAAGCTGATGAATTTCTACTTGCACTGAAGTAAAAGTTTGCTTTTTTTTTATAGTTATTAAGACAATATTTGAAGATATATATAATTAGTTCCTAAACAATAAATATGTTATATATTTATAAACAAAAATAATGTACATTTCAAAAAGTTTTAAACTTTTTGAAATAAGTAAAAATAACACCCAATTGTACAACATTGTATTGTATTTATATAACATACAATACGAGTTTAAAAATTAGTGTATAAACAGTTTTTATTTTCTCAATTCAATATATATAAATGATCTTTTAATTTTGAATGTAATAAAAATGATTTGAAAAATTTTAAGCTTATAATGATCAATGTTCCAGATAATGTTAGTAGGTATTAATAAATTTTTATAGTAGTTCAGAATAATCCAAAGTTTACAAAACAAAAACTTGCTTAAATATTTTATATATACAGATTTTATATACCGGTATATATATTTTATCATTGATAATCATTGAAATCAATGGAGATTTTGATTAGTAAATATTATGGTGATTTCTCCATATTTTTACTGAATTTAGTTGTATATACATTTTACTGATTGGCTATATCAATCAATTTCTAAATATAAATAATCTATTTCTGTCAAATGATACTTTTTATCAATGTATATAATGTACAATAGTTGTTCTGTGTCTAAGAATTAAAAAATAATATTAATTCCATATAGAACATATTGAAAATTCTCTTTTTGCAAAATAATACATTCCTTATTACTATAGAGAAAAAAAAAGAAGCTTTTGTTTACCTGTGGTGTTAAATTAGGTATGTGTCTCATTACAGTTTGATATACATCATCTGCTTCTACATCCTAAATATTGCAAATTATCATAGATATATTTATGAATATATATTTAAATATTGAAGAAAAGAAAGTTATTTTTTTACAATACCTGTACAAGATCTTTCAAAGTTTCTATTTGAGTTAATTTTGACTTTTGAGTTTGATTGAAAACTTCTTTAGGATCAATATTATTGAGATTCTTCCAAATATCAATAAAAATTTATGTGTTAATTATTATTTAAATTACCAAATTACAAATACAGTATTAATTTATAATATTAAAACTAATTATAGTAAGACCATGGTTATCTGTGGGGATGCATTCCAAGCCCTTCTATGATAGTACTGCAGATAATAGTGACCACTTTATAATATAACAGTTCCAAACTTAAAAAGTGTTCTTATATTATATAGTACAATAAATCTGCACCATTAATTTAATTATCACAATAATTTGATTAATTTTAATCCTAATAATAATAAACCTTATAAAAAACCTTTAAAAAATATTAATAAAAATTTCAAAATATTTTTTTTGAAATTTTTCAGTTATCAACAGTCAATCACAGATAACAAGGATTTTCCTATATAGTAAAAATTCAAAACTATTTTAATATCTTATGCAAACTTCGAAATACACTGTTACAAAAAATAATGTACCCCTAAAAAACAGAGTGAGAACTGTGAAACTCAATTTATAAATACCTTTCCATTAGATATGCAAACGATTAAATTTTCATCACCAATGAATGCACAGGGCATTTCAAAAGTGCATGAGAAGGGAGAATCTAAAGCCAAATATAAGGCGTGCCATTCATAAGTATGGATATATTTGACTGATTTCACTATGTTACATAGTCTATGAAGACATCTCTATAATGTATCCATCAGCAGTATGATCAACTGAGTGAATTTGAGAGAGGCTGTAACAGGCCTATAACAGACTTGCATCCTTTTTCGCAACAGAGTGTATATTTATTTGAAAATTCTATTAGATTAATACTTTAAGTAATTTAAAAAATAAGTTCAATAGTATCATAATAATAAAATAAATAATATAAAATGAAATTATGATTCTATTGAATTATATAAATATTTTTAGTTTATATTTAGACTACAAAGAATTAAATATAAAATATTTTACTATATTTGCTATTATTTTTAATTTATATAATACATTAATTAATTTGGGAATAATCCTTATTGGAATTAAATAAAACCTTTAAAAATTCAAAGATACACAAAAATTTTATGAATTTATTTGTTTTATCAATTGAAATTAAAAAATAACGAAAACAAAAGTAAATCTCAGTGATATAAATTTTACAAAAGTTAAGTGAATTAGGTGCATGTATTTCAATAATTATTTATTCTGTGCTATTTCTTCTAGTTTATGTCTGTTCTTAGACATACAAACTACAAATTTACTACTCACAACTACAAATTTAAATATGTGAACTTTTCAATCTCAATAAGGCATTGTTTATAACAAATTTGATATATAATCTTGAATGTTTTTTGCTCATTAAAGTTTTCTTTTCATTATTTTTTAAATCATTATTAGCATCTATGATGTAGTTTTTTCCGACTCCGATTCCAGACTCCAGGCAGTTCAAAAATCCGACTCCGCAACGCTGGTTATAAGCTAGAAATATACAGTTACTTAACCATTATTAATTAACTAGAGCACAAACTTCTAACAGTTACTTACTACCATTATTAATTAGAGCACAAAACAGCATCATAGTATTTCTAATAACACAAAGCTATAGAAACCAGATATAAAATGTATCTGCCAGTATATTAGATCATTGCAATGACCAATCACAGAGCGTACAAACTGCATCATTGTCATATGTCATAGTGATTTACAAACCACTACTATTATGTACATGTAAAATATACAGAATTTTTAAGATTCATTAAGTTTTCCAACCATCACATTATATAACTTATATTGTTTAATGCCAGACTGATGAACATGAAAGCAAATACAGCATCTCTGACAAAATAGTGTGGTATAGTGCAAAAAACTAAATTGTTCTGAATGATATTTAATATGTTTAAATAAACTTTTAGTTGATTTCTTATAAAAGAAAAACTTATTTTGAATGCACAATGACCAGTTCTTCTTGGATGAATCATTAATGAGAAAGATATATACAAGTAGTCATTGATCAATGACATAGTCATAAGTCAATGATCAATAATAAAATTTATCAATGTAAGTAACCTGGATTTGATTCCTTAAATCAACAGTCTGATATACAGAAAGCATGTATTTTTGTGTTTGCTAATACACATACAAATATAATAAGTATTAGTAGTGGGCATTTCAAATTATAATTACAGAAAAAAAACTCAAAATTCTTGGAATGAAACTCTGTCATAAGTCTAGAATTACCTGCAATATCTAATTCAATTTATTTACAATTACATATTAATATCAATACCTGCATTATTTGTATAATCAACAGATATAATTAACAGTACTCAAATTTTACTTGGAAAAAATTTAAACATTTTAAACAAAAAATTTATTCTTGTTTCTTTCCTTATCTACATTTATAAAAGGGATATTGCATACCAACTCACTAATACAGGTAATCCTTGACTTATGATAGGGTTTGAATTGAACTGCCATCACAAGTCAGAGTGGTTAAGTTGGAAATGCTCAAATTTAATGGATTGCCCACTATCAATATTAATTATTACATGTCACTTTATTGTAATGAACTTCATTACACAAAAACAATGCTTTTTTATATATCAATTGCATTGACCAATCACAAAAATTTATTGATGGCATCAACATATGATTATAAATTAAAGATTACTCAGGTACTCCCCGGTTTACAAATCATTCAATTTATGATAATCTTATCATAAAAGTACCCTTCCGATATTCCAAATTTGGCTATTTTCGCAGCATATTGGCCAGAAATACTTTTACCATGCAGCTCTTGATAGTATCATACTAATACTGTCAAGAGCTGCATTGTAAAAAATTTCATGTCACTAGGAGGATCTAGGTTCAATTCTGGATGATTTTATAAATTGGGTTCAATTTAAAAAGAACCAAAATCAAATCTGGATGATTTTTATCACTTTGGTATATCAAGTCTTCTATTATCTGTTATTACTACTAAAATTACTATCATCATCATTTTTGACATAATTTTTTCGACCAACAGGATTATCAAAATACTCTGTTGCAAAAAAAGACATCTCTAAAACAGAATGAAATTCAGTATACAAATATGCCTTTCAACTATACATACTTAGATTCATTAATAACATAGAAAAAACAGCCCTTCATGCAAGGTATAAATATAGTTTTAATAATCTATAACGTTTTCGGACTATTTAAAGTCCGTCATCAGTAGTACGTTACATTTAACTAAGTTCTAAAGTTGTATATCTTTACAACTTTAGAACTTAGTTATATGTAACGTACTACTGATGAGGGACTTTAAATAGTCCAAAAACGTTATAGATTATTAAAACTATATTTATACCTTGCATGAAGGGCTGTTTTTTCTATGTTATTAATGATATTTAAAGCAAGAGACTTTTGAATTATATGTGTATACTTAGATTCTAACTATATATATATATACACACACACACACACACACACACACACACCCCCATGCATTCATTGTCAATGATGATTAAAATTTCATAGACAATGAATTCATGGGGCTGTTTGAAAGTGCACAGAAAGGATGAATCTAAGGCCAATATAAAGAATGGTGTTCATAAGTATTTGTACTTATACTATACTGTATTTGACAGATTTTGTTGTTTCATTATGTTATGTAGTCTATGGAATTAAATACTTTTTGATCCAAGAGTTTTATATTTTTACAATATGTACAATATATTGTATATGTTGATCATATATCCAGTTCTGGAAACATTTGTTTGCATGAAATATTTTGTTTCCAGAAATGCTGTGTAAGAGCTATATTTATTTTAGCTTTAATATATAGTATAATTAAATTTTCAAAAGAATCTTGATATTTTTAATAAATAATTTTTAGGCTAGATTATATTTTTATAAAATTCCTTTAAATTTTTATCCAGATAATTTAATTCTATATGGAATATAAGATTATTTTAATGTATACAGGCAATCATCATTGCAAGATTTTATCATCATCTGCTTTTACACATTGTACCAATCATATGAAACATGTAGAAGATATAATCACAAAGCAGATTTTGCTAGGTTTTTACCAGAAAATACTGTGCTGATATACAAATACACAACAAATATTATAATGTGTATGCAATTAAAAGTTTAATTATAAATTATGCTTTATATATTGTTATATCTTTGATTAATCACTATAGCAAATATGTAAAATGTTAGATTTCCTATGTATCAGTACAAAAGTATCTTAATTCATTATAAACTGTAACAGAAAGAAAAATTTGTAATATATAATTGGTTACTATAAACATTTATCCAGAATCAAAAAAAAATATTTGTATTTAAAAGTACAGCTTCACCATTATGATCTTTGGAAAAAATGATTACAAAAAAGAGATCCTTGAAGATGGGGTTTTGAATCAAATCACCGAATTACATTATCTCATTTCTGATTTTTATATTGCTTAACTTGCACTTAAAGTATTAAAAACTAAGAACTAACCGGTAAGCCTTAATAGTTGGATTAGCAATCATTACAGCTTCTAAATGGAATCTTCCATCTCCAACAAAAACAGCCACTTCTGTATCCTTTAAAACTGGTGCTGTACAACCTAAAACTTCTCCTGGAGATAGAGGTTTACTCTGGGGAATATACACATTATAATTTTCTTTCAGTTCAGTGGCCACTGCTTGAAGAGTCGATACAAACTGAATAGTACTTAACAATGCTATAGAAGTTTCTTGAGAAAAATTTCGTTTCACAGTTTCCATAAAATGTGCAGCATCGAATTTTATATCTACAAAAACATATAGTACCTTGATATTTGTAGTGACATTAACTGGCACCAAACAGCTGTGACCATAGTGAACTAGAAAATCTGCCCCAAGGGCTCGGGCAGTGAAATCGTCTACACAACAAGCACCATAAGTAACATCGCCGAGAATCACTACTTCTGCTTTCGTGAATTTTTCGATAATATCAGCGATGGCCAAAGAAAACATTAACAAGCCTTCAGGTAATTGCAGAGCCACGCATTTGGCTTTGTTTTGGATGATTCGCCAAATAGTCTTAGGCAATTCAAAATTATAGTTACTGGGCAATACTTTAACTGCCTCCAACAATTCTGGATTCTCTGATATTTCCAGAGGAACCACATTTTTCTTAACACCAGCATGATATACTTTCCTATTTGATTTAGCACGGACAACAGACATGCTGCAAATAAATTCGCCACCTACTGGCGTTTATTTTAATTTCTTTACAGCTACCATTCTCCAATGCAGCCACAAGAAAATCATCGATTATATCGATGAAGAAAATATTTTAATGTGTAAATTATGATGTAAATAGAAGTTAAGCATGGATGTATTACATACATGAGGTATGTGGATATGTATATTACATCCATGAAGTTAAGTAATACAAAATTTTTTGTAAAATGAATATAACTGCATTAATTTCTTACTTATTGTATTTATAAAAATAATAATGTTTAAAATAAATTAACAGAAACCATAAAAAAATATTATTAAAATAGCATGTTTATATTTTTAATACAATAATTGAAATCAACAAATGTTAATTATCTAATTAAAAAATTATAAAATATTCTATTTTTCTAATAAAAATTGAACAGTTGAATAAATTTCTAATTTCCACATAAATGTGACAATAATAAATTTTTGTCACATTAAGACAGTGATTGTTAACTTTTTCGGAGTCGCGAAACTACATGTATAAAAAGTTTATGAAAAGGAATACAATGTTAAAACTAACATTAAAAATTGTGCATGAAATGTTTTCGTATTTTTTATTAAAAATTATATGTTAGATATAGAGTATTCATAAATTTCATAACATTTTTTTGCAAGTTCGTGGAACATCGGCACCGGATTTTAATAATAAAAAATAAAAAACAAGTTTCGCGAACTTGTCACTAAAGATTAGATTAGGTAGGTTAAGCCGCCATATCTCTCGAGGGATATATTATATCTGGCGGCGGCATTTATAGAGCCCATCACAGGCTGGCCAACACCCATGATGGGGTTAACCGGATAGTTGAAGGATGGGGTTCAACGGGCCGGGCTCAGTTCCCTCCTAAAAAGCTGGAGATGTGGGACCCGATCCTCCAGGGTGGTAAGCCACAGCTTCACCACGCGGCCATCCGGTCGACTTTTGCCACTAAAGAAAAGTTCGATTAGTGCTACTATCAGAAGTAGTTGATAACCGCATTGATGGCCACATAAAAATTTCTCCTGAAAACCTATTTTTTTTTTTTGTTAACTAGATGACGCCACTTTCCATTCAGGGAGACTAGTAAGTGACGGGGCGAAACAAGCCCTTCCACAGGCTGCCTACCCCTGCGGAGGGGTCAGCCGGACTGTGGAGGACGGGGATCAACGGGCCGGGCCCGGACCCCATGATAAATATTTTCAAGGGGTGGTACCCGAGACTCGTCCTCCAGAGTGGAAAGCCGAATCGTTTCCACGCGGCCAATCCGGCCGACCCTGAAAATCTATTGTATTAAAGAATATTTTAGAATTTCTCGATTATTAATAGCTTCTTTTCTACATTTTTTGCCTTTCTGAGTTTTACGCTTCTTTTTACTCTCATATTGGATACTGTGTGGCGAGAACTTTCAAAGCGTACCATTGAGTACCCATATTCTTGATGGAATTAGCTCTTAGATAAAAGATGGTGTTCAAAAGACGGTCCAGTACCTTCCTGAAGAAACTGGAGATATATGGCCCGATCTTTCCGTCCTAATATTCCAACTCGGCCATCTCATAACATTAAAATTATATAAAATAAATTTTAAAATGTTTTTTTAATCAAAATATGAAAAAAATATTAAAACATTTATTATGTTGTTATTATCAATAAGTATAAGAGCCAGTACCTTCCTGAAGAAACTGGAGATATATGGCCCGATCTTTTCGTCCTAATATTCCAACTCGGCCATCTCATTAACATTAAAATTATATAAAATAAATTTTAAAATATCTTTTTTTATCAAAATATGAAAAAAATATTAAAACATTTATTATGTTGTTATTATCAATAATTATAACATTAAGTTATTATTTTACGAGTTACGTACTACTTTGCATAATGCTAGTAAATTTACATCATTGATATAATTCGAATAACATTAGATCAAAATAATATTGAAAGTTATTGTTTAAATACACTGAAACATTAAAACATTTTTAAATATAAAACTTATTGATTTTACATGAAAAAGTTTTTAGAAATATTTCATTATTTTTCAGCATTTGTATAACTCGTGAATACATTCATGGTATAATTAGAGAAATCATAATAATTATTCGACAGTTAACAATAATAGAGAGAAAAATTTTTTGTAATTATCGTATAGATATGTGAATAATAAAGTATGTATTTTCCTTTTATAGGAAATTTTCCTTGGTTTATGCTTATTTCTATCTAGTAATTACATTGGCAGGATAGCTGTTTGGAATGATGCTGATCTTCCACTTGCACTGGATTCAGTTCGGGTCCCTCACTTCCAGATTTTTTCATAAGACCAAGCTGACTTGTTGAATCTCATCTTTCATATGATCAATACTACCACAGATATGAACGAGCCTTAGTGGAATTTGAAAGAAATTTACTGATTCTTTTCTTTCTTGTTTTATGCAAATTCCCAAATGGAGATAACGAAACGACGAAGCAGTTCAAAGCTAACCATGATTGCGGAGGTCTGATGGGTGTAGTGCAAGCGTGCTGGGCTTTCATCTTGGAGGATCCGGATTCAATTCTCAGTTCCTATATCTCCAGAGTTTTTCAAGAGTGATCTATACTAGATTCACTGACTCTCACTTTTCAACCGACAGTTGGCCCTCATATTAGGTCTATAGTGGTTGATCCCATCAGGATTGAGGTCGTGGTGGACTGAAATAACCCGTCGCTTAATATCCACCGGATGAAACGTAGCGTTAAAATATTCACACAAACAAACAAAAAAAATCTCGAATCTCGGGATTGAAATCGCTAATAAGAATATTATATTCTGTAAAATAAAATTATTTTCTTTATATAATTTTTCTTTTAAAACTAAATCATTTTTAATACATCCAAGATTCACAGGCAAATACACATTTATTTATGGATATATTACTGAAATATTATATAACAACTAAACTTTTTGAGAATTATAAATAACAGAATTTTTAAAATTTGTTTAATAAAAATAAAAATATAATACTATGATCATCATAATCAAATTAAGAGCAAATTTATAAATTTTTCTATGTAACAGCTGCATGCTTTAGTCTTATCAAAATTTTTTATAAAGAAATTCAAGATACCATATTTTATCAAATCTAAGATGTCCTCGATTGCAAAATGCAGTATTATTTCCAGCATCACAAAAAGGAAAGTTTAAATTAACAAAAAATTTATTTCAAATAAATAAAATTCATAAGAATATAATTAATTTGCTCTGCAAATAAATATAGAAATGACTGCATTTCTCTAACAATGAATGTTCATCTTGCTAATATCAAATTATGTCTTGCTGCTCTGTTTCCATGTTTTTCTGCATACACAATAACTTTTTGTTTCAATGCAGCATCATAATGTAATCTTCATGAAAGCATTTTTAGTAGTTAGGAATCCAACCCAATATATATATCTGTATCACTAAAAAAAAACAAATGTCAGTGTGCCAGAATCACTATCCTGATGATGCAAAGTTCAAATATGCACAAATAAAATGGCTAAAACAATGTTGCCACTATTGTTATATGGCAATTGTAACAAATTTTAAAAATTTGTGGACTTCGATTGCCTTGCTTCTAAATATTTTTACTATTATTCTTCAATTGTAAGACACACCTTGACTTCAGAGATGACAAAATGTGAAAAAATGTTTTTTAATAAGAATTTTCACGTTCATTTATTTAAAAATCTTATTCAAACTTACAAATCTTATTAACAAATATAAAATTTTTCACACAACTAATAATAGATGGGTCAACCCCAGCTTAAGAGAGACTAATTTTATGAGCAAATACAACTTCAACTTTGGGGGGACATTTTCTGTTTTTCTAGCTTTCAGGCTGCTTTCTAACCAAAGACTAGTAAATAGCAGTGCCATTATAGAGATCTCTGTGTAACTTTATGCTACTTTCCAACCAGCAGTTACTAAGCAAAAAAGCATTCTACTGTTCACCATAGGCCAAACATATTCCTGGTGAAGACAGCAAAAAGGTTGAAGGATGAGTTCAACAGGCTTGCCTCGACCCTTCCTAAAAAACATGGAGATATAGGATCTAGAATTGAATCCATGATGGTCTTGTACAACTATAAATTTCCATAATACTTCCACAATTGCAACTAGCTTCTTTATTAGGCTCTCCCTAAGAAAACTGTTTTATTTAGGATATTTTATAACAATTAACACTAATTAGAGAAGTTATTTTGTTGTTATTTATATAATTAGATGATATTTCAACATATTTCAGTGAAAAATGGCTATCAATTCTTAGACTCAGGAACGTATAATTTTCTTAATGGAAATTAATGGCTATTTAGGCCTAGATTTATGAGAATTCACTTTACAAGAATTTTCAATAACACTTTAATTTCATAAACTGGATTTAAAGTATAATTAAATTTATAAATATTTAGAATTGTATTATATATTTTTAGATTTTATTCAACCAGCACTAGTATTAATCATAAATTGAAAAAAGAATTATTGCAAGGAATCCACAAGCACTTTAAACAGGAAAAATATATAATTTATTATTAGATATATAGTATATCTACAGTATATATGGTAAATATCTAATAATAAATTGTGTATTTTCCTGCTTAAAGTGCTTGTGGATTCCTTGTATTTCTTAGAGACAGCAGAACTTGATAGTTTATGATTAAGAATTATAGAATTTTTATCATTGATGATAAAATATTTCTGTAAATATTGACATTTAACCTGACTATCATTCTTATTATTCTAGAGTAAATATTTTAATGCTAAATTGAACTATTAAGATTATTTAAAAAAATTATTTCATAATGAAAATAACTGAACAAATTCTGTTCAGTTTATATAATTCCAAGTTCCGCAATTTCCAATACTGTAATAATTAAATTTGAAAATTTTATTATTTTAATATTAATATGAAAACAGTTATTTCTAACACAATTATAATATTACAATGATAATAGCAATATTTAAGGTTATTTTTTTATTCAAGGTAACATTAAATAACAATAGTTGATTGTCAGTAGTAAAAGTTATTGTTTGTCTTAATACTTATTGTAAAATGTTGTAAATTTATATATTTACAAAATATTACTTATTGTATTATTTATGAAATAATTTACATAAATTTAATTTATATAAATTATTTAGTAATGTAAGTATTGCACTATATAAATTAGGAAATATCTGTTTTTAAAAAATTAAAATTATAAAATTAAATTCAGTTAAATTGAGATTAATGGCATATTAGCAGGAAATCTTTTTTAGGTAACAACGGGTAACACCACAGATGTGGGGCATGTATTTTTATGTCTGTCGGAGTTGCGCAGAAAATGGATGTATCTAATAGGCGGGAGAGTGAAATGAAGTTATGGGTAAATGTTTATTTTCTATTAAATTTTATTGAGGAAGAGGAGATAAAGACAAAGAATTGCATAATTTTATTTTACCGGTTTAAATGATCCGGTTAGAGTTAGTAGCTTAAACTCTAACCGGAATCTCTTAAGTTTGAACGTCTACTATTTTTAAATAATTAAAAATGAAGTATTACATGATGTACCCAAGTCGTTTTCACTAATTTTTAACTTCTGCTATTATTAATTAAAACCCATTAATCAGTTTAAGATGGTGTATATTAAAACACATCAGAACTTTGAATGCCCGCCATTTTTAAATTGTTGAAACTATTGTACAGTATTAGAAGTTACGATGTCGGATCATTTTTAACGGTAGAATTTAACAAAAATCTATAGATTTTTCGGAAATCGTTAATAAAGAGAACAGATGACATGATGAATTTACAATCCTCACTTAGTATAGACTAAAATGAATTATTTTTATCAATGAGCTATGATTTCTATAAAATTATTTTGGTAGGTGTGAAATTTTTTAAATGAAAAAGGATCTAAAAATTAGAACACTAAGTCAGCTGAAATACATATTTTTAAAAAGCATTTTGTAACATTGTTGACTCTTCATTGCCCCACTTAACTTGATACTGCCAAACTAATGATGATGTATACCTGAAGTATTCTAAAAAACAGTACTTTTAATTTAATATTTAGTTTTCTGTAAACTAAATACAATATATTAAATTAAAAGAACTGTTTTTTAGAACATTATCACATATATAAAGGTCATAAGTCATCAATGCCAAAAAATTTATAGATTTCTCACTATTAATATTTACTAGGATACTATACATTATCTTAATAAACATAAGAAATACAAAATTACAAGAACCAGATACAAAAAATTATGCTTTCCTTGCGATTAGGTCGGATTTGAACTTATGGAACTGCATTGTCCAATCATAAAATTTACTAATTACTCAAGAAATCACAACAAGCACTTGAAGCAGGATAAAAAACTAATTTATTACGAAATCACAACAAGCACTTGAAGCAGGATAAAAAACTAATTTATTATTACACTTGAAGCAGGATAAAAAACTAATTTATTATTAGATATTATATAATTACTTGAAGCAGGATAAAAAACTAATTTATTATTAGATATATATAATATTGCATTAATAATACTGTATACTTATATGTATCTAATAATAAATTAGTTTTTTATCCTCATTCAAGTGCTTGTTGTGATTTCTTGTGTTAGTAGAAGCAGCAGAACTCACTTGTTTATAGCTACTAATTACTGTACATCATTCATAAATGTGAGTAATCATAAGTTAAGGCATTTGTAAGTAGAGAGTTACTTGTATTTTAAAATATATATATATATATATAAACAGATATCCTCATTTTACAAAAGTAATATATTCCTTAAAGAGTTAATTGAAAATTTGTAAAATGAAAACTTGATTCTCTCTTAATTCCAATATAAAATTTTCTGTTCAGTTTTTGAATTTTGGAAAGTCATTCCTATTCTCTTCCATTTGATTTAGAATTTCAGTCATTAAATTTTAAGTGATTTTTGAATTTAAATGTAATATAGCAATAAACATACAAATCATTATAGACTTTATTTATATTGATTTTAAATTTATCCATAAATTTTAAAAGTTTTGATATTGATAAATTATTTGAATAAATAAATCTAAAAGAATTCAATACTATTTATTTAAAAAAAATTAAATATGGATTTTATTATTATTTTTTTTTATAAACTAATGGATAAAAAATACAGGTGGTTTTTTTTTATATTTTTGGGTTTGCAAATTTTTTCCAAATATGAATAATTATGATAATCAAAAATATGAATATTAATTGCAATAAATGCTAAATATTCAGAAAAGAGGATTTCAAAACATATATGTAACTATACAGTCCAGTACAATTCAGTTTGTAGTGAAAACTCCATCTGCTATGAAATCTGAAAATTAAAGTGGTAGCCAAGAAACAGAAGTAGTGCATCTTCTGGTTTTATTGGCATATTATATAAGTAACTTCCAATCCTGGATTGTGCTTAAGCAGTAGAGGCAGTTCTTCTATATTAAAGTTCAACTACTTCTCTGTCAATAAGATACTTTATTTTATGTATAAGGCAGTACTTATGGGATGATCCTATTAGAAGGAGCCTGTCAATAGCAATGAAGAATAAAAATTCTGTTATATTTATGTGATATATATATATATGACATAAATTATTATTTATGTTAATTTGCTTGATTTTGAAGGCTATGTTTTCATTTCTTTAGATAAAGTAAATCATTGTTTAATCATAATTTATTGATTTTGTTGTCCTTTACTTAATTTAATTGTAATCAGATTCTGTTTCTGAGAATAAACTCCTGATTTTAATATTGTGTATGGGAAATTGATTCTTGGTTTGAGTTCTTACTTTGAGCTCACTCCAAGAATAAATTAACTCATAAAAATTGAGAACCTGTAATATGTTTATTTGAGATATTATTTTTAGGCTTAATATTTTGAAATCCAAACAATGAAATATTATAATAGCAAATATGCATATCTATAAAGAAATATGTTGTAAGTAATTATATTTGATATTGTACTGATCTGGAATATGCAGTCATTGCTTTATGCCATTAAATAGCTTCATCATAGTCAAAAGTTTTTTTGCTTTATATATATCTAATCATATTTATGCAATATCCAATATTTAAATACCTACAAAAATATTAATTTATATACAGTCATATATCCATATATTTAAAATAAAAAATCAAAAGAATCATTAAGAGGATCTTTGTTACAAAAAAATATGATAGATTATATTGCTAGTGCAAAAGTGCAACTGAGCAGGTAAATCTTATGCTTTTGCAAAAAAATTTCCAATCTTTGACTGCCCTGTGTATAAGTCAATCCCGTTCAAAATTTTTTGAAAAAAAATTCTTTGTCTTATACACAAAATAATAATAATAGTAATTCTTATGTACACTATATATGTAAATTTAAGTATTAATTGAAATCCAACTTATTTTCTAATTATTAAAACTCATAATGGCAGTAATATTTATCTAAAATATATGAAAACTTTTTAATAATAATTTTTATAATACTGCACACTATTCTTAAATTTTATATAGTCTTAATAAGTAATTATTTCATGACTAAATGATTATTATATCTTTTATTTTATCTGTGATATTGTCTCTATATTGCTAAACTGAATTTTTTTCTTCAATTAAAATAAAACTTTTTGTAGGGAGTACAAGATAAAGCATTAAATGAAGATACTAAAGTAGAATGGGGTTGTAGGAATAATTTTATATTGTATTCCGCTCGTACAAAATTAAATCCAGGTAAGAAAGTTTATTTGATCAATGTGTAGAAAGTCAAGAAATAATTTTCCTATACAAAAAATATAAGAAAAAGCACTATTTTAGGTGGGAAAAAACATTTAATGTTATAAAAATGGTACACTCTAGAATACTTTTGGCTTCAAGTCTACTTCAGCAAGATTACATACATTTTATAAGTAAATACTTAAGGTAAACTCACATTTCTACAAGAATTCTAAAAGAACAATTTAAATTTAAATTATAAGCATAACAAAAAAAGACAGTACCTATAGTAACCTACAATGCAGCATCCATAATGAATAAACATTATTGATTAAGAAAATTAATATTCAAAATTGTTACAGGATGTTTAAATATTATCTTTTCTTGAAAATTAAAAGCAGTTTAGATTTCTCATTGATCTTTATTCTCCTGATTCCTTGGTCTATAAGAAAGCAGCCATCAGATCCCTCCTAAAAAAACCATTACAAATTGCACCACTGCTGCAGCAAAACATCATGAATATAATATCATTCTTGTGCAGATCAAGCCCACAGATACTCACCAAACTTTATAGATTTTATTTTTTAACATTGCTATATTCAATTACAAATTATGAAACACATTATTAATGCAGGTATTATATTCAAGCAAAAATTTTAATAACTTAAAAAATAAAAATATTTTCGGCTCTTTAAGCATGACCTTCTTCAATTACAAATTACTTAAAAACCAAAAAACAAAAATCAAATCAAATCACTTTTATAAAATATTAAAACAATGAGAATACTTTTATGTTCTAAATGAATATATAAAAGTATTCTTATTGTTTTAATATTTTGTAAAACTGTGTTTTAAGTGATTTATAACTGAAGAGGGCCTGTTTAAAGAGCTGTAAATACTTTTATTTTTAAGTTATTAAAATTTTTGTTTGAATATAATACCTGCATTAGTTTAATATATTATAATGGTAAAATTTTAGCAGAGGTTTTTGCATTTACAATATTTAATTTATAAATAGAATTTAGATCTCATATATAAGCAATGTCTCAATGTTTTATAGCAACAATTTTATTAATATACACATTACATCCAAATCCCAGCCTTCCTTTATAAGACCAGTACCATACCATCTTACCTTCAATTTCATAAAATCAAAATTAAAAAAAGTAATAGATATATCACTTCCCTATAGCAGACAAAAGATAGTATATGATATTTTATGTAATGATAAGGCTAAGCTCTTATATTTTGCCTATTCAGATGTCTATTCTGCCATATAATGAAGATCTTGACATAATAGAGGTACATTGAGAAGCTTAGATACTCAAAAAATGCAAAATATGTCTACTACTATTGTGAGAAGATTTTACAAGACCTCCTTTCATATTGATTGGACTCAGGCTAAAATCATTGCCATCATTAGATCGTAGATGAACTTAAGATGGCAGAAGCTCACCAGATAACCAAGTATATTTTTATTCACTATATTATTAATAATAATAATACTCCTGAAATAATATTGCCACCATGGTTCAGTGTCATGTGTATTTCCAGACAATACATAAAATGCTATGTTCAAAACTATATCTTAATCTTGGTATTGATATAATGCATTTTATTATTTGTATTTTTTTAATTTTTATTATTATCTTGTTTTTTTATACACATTTTGTATCTATTTATTTTATTTATTTTTACATATTTAGCATCATTTCATGTATTGTAGTTAGCTGTTGACACAGTAATAACTTAGTGTTCTGTTAGAATGTATACATTTTAAAACTGTTCTATTTTATAAAAAGCTTATAAGGACTTAATAAAATCAAAAGCACTTCTAATAAAATGACTTTTAATTGTTTTTATAACTATTCTGAGCTTAATATTTTAAGTTCATTTCCCAAGATAGATGTTTGTATTTTATGCTATAAAAATAAAAAGACTTATACATCCACTTATCTTTGAAACCATATAAATAAGGCATATACTATATTTATTTTCCATTGTATTTATTATATATAAAATTTTATGATATTTTTATATGCAAGTTTGTCAAATATGTGAAGTTTTTAAATGTAAGATCAAAGATATTTTTTTTAGAATAAATTACATTTTTATAGATAGATTAACTATATTTTACTATATATTTATTATTTTTTGCCAATTCTATAAATATATTTTGAACTTTTTATAAATATCAATATTTTTAAATATATAT
>AYEL01044790.1:0-17901 GCA_000484575.1 Olivierus martensii
TTGATTGTTGCTTTATTAGAGTTTTAATAAAGCATTTATTAACACTTTTGTAAGTGTTTTTGAGTCTAATAAATTTTATATTTTTCATTATCTAACTTGTTTGAGATTTTCTTCAATTTATTTAGCATAAGTTTCTAACATCGTTGTTTGTTCTTATTCTAACACTTAATTGGCACTTCTAGTTTAAGTTCTGATTTCCGATTTGTTTCATCAGTTAGACGTTACATTATTGTTAGATTGTTTTATAGTTAAATTAGAACTTAGAAAAAGACCTGAGCTCAGGCAAAACTCTGCAATTTGCAGAGTCGCTAACCGTTAGGCTTAGTTAGATATAGTAGTATTTCATCCGTCCTAATCTGCGACTTTGCAGATCTAATGCATGATATATTTGCATTTATGAAATTAAATGCTTATTAGAAATACAAGGAGAGTAAAAAAATTAAAAATTTTTTACAAAAATCAGATTGTTAAAAAAATTTTTATAAACTAATTAACTCTAATTGAAACTAACTATGAGAATATCTATAAACCAAATATTAAAAGTCAAATTAATCCCTAGCATAATAATTTCAAAGTAAACCACAAATTTAATAATAATTTTAAATCAAGGCTACAGTGCTATCATTTGTTAGATTAATAATTAATTTAAATTTTGGCTAAGGTGATTCCATCTAATATTTAATTTTTAAATAATATTTCTTGAAATAAAAATTATGTCACTGTTCAGAATTGAATTGGGAACTTTGGGGGGTAATATCTCAAACTCAAAGCTCACTAATGTTACCACCCTTAGCCCAAATTTAAATTAATTAATTATTAAGTCAACAAATGATGCTACTATAACCTTATCTATATAAATAAAAATGTAAATGTTCATTTGTTCCTAATCTTAAATCTCTGAAAGTTCTTCACCGATTGGTTTGAAATTTTGACACAATGTTACATTCGAATTTGTGCATGTTTTTATATACCTATTATATAGATGTCACACCTGTGACAGGTAAACACATGCTTTTTTTGAAAAACAGCGCCATCTTTTAGACGTAAAAGCAACACATGCTGTACTAAATATTTTAAGATTCCATTTCAATGTTTCCGATTTACGATTTCCAAATTTCCAATTTTACGATTCCATTTCAATGTATCCAATTGCATTGTTAAATTGAATTTTCATAGATTTTGATTTATGCTACTACTGATTTATTATTTAATCTATCATCTTTTTTCAATCACTGATTTATTTTATTTCATGATTTTCACTATTGTAAGTTTTTATTATGTAGCAGAATCTGCATTTCAGATTAATTCACGTATTTTTCGATGCTCTTGGTTTGAGACTACGTCATTTCATGTGTTGTTCTGATATAAAGTTTTTGTACATTGTACAATTGTATAAATTTCATAATGCCATGAAAAAGAATAATTAGGTAGATTAATTCCTGCTACTGAAAGATTTGCATTTAATTCGAGAAAAGAATAAAAAAGAATTAAATGCAACAAACATTAGAAGATCAAACAAATCGACAGAATTCTAATAGAGAAGGAAAGGTAAAGAAGTGAACATTCGAAAAGACACAGGTTTCAAATAGAAAACATATCTATATGGGAAAGATTTTCAGAATACATTGAAGAAAATCCTGAAGGTCATCTAAAAGGTTATAATTTAAGAGAAAGAGAAACTTAAGTACAATGCCATGAACTGCCTGAGCAATGTCGGGCATAAGTCTGCTAGTTTAAAATAATTATTAAATTTGCAGTTTAATTCCAAATTATTATGCTAGAGATTAATTTGATTTTGAATATTTAGAAAATAATTAACTTAATGAAATTAAAAATTGATTTCTGAATTATTAAAAATGTAATAATAATCATAATACAAACATTATACAAATTCTAATAAATCAAAATATTGACAAACAAATGGCTTAAAATACTGTAGAAAAGCTATGATGCATCAAATATATCATAGTATAATAGAAATGTAAATCAAATATACTACTAAGAAATGAAATATACATGGTGTGGGAAACTAAATATATGACCAAAAGAAAGATTTGATGGATAATAATTGAGATATGGATCAAAGGATCCCAAAGATATCAGTGTTACTTCAATGTAATGTCATATAGTATTTATCATCAGAAATATGAGTTCATTGGACTTGATAATATTATAACAACATTATGATATAACAATGTATAATGTTATAAAAATGCATTTATAAATCCATGATGATATGAGTAATATCACAAATATATAATGATAGTGGCACCAATGTAGTATAATACTGGATACAATTGTCCATTTTACACACAATACTGGAAAATTACTTACCAAAAATGCCTCAACAATGATGGATGGTTCAAATACATATATACAATTTTTCTCATGAAATAAAATTTATAGTAATTTTTCTTCATTAAATTATAGATTTCATTATGACTTTTATGAACATGTGTTTACTCTAAAAAATATATTTCTGGGAGTTATTGGTTACTTTATTTTTAATAAATTTTAAAAAGTTATTATTTTTAATTTGATCATTTTAAATAAATTTACAATATTTTATATGAGAGAGATCAATTTGATAGATTGTTGATGATAAAACATAAAATATGGACTTTAAGCCAAAATTAAAGAGAAACAATAGTAAAAATGTTAAATTGGTTAGTTGAGTATAAAAGATTGGACATAATTTCTATAAAATAAAAATTTATTTACTGCTAAATACTTACAATATAATCTTTATAAAAAGTAATTACAGAATGAAGTGTGCTATATTTAATTTTAATTCTATTAATTTAAATTTTTTTATACTTAATTTTATATGCTAATGTATACTTTTCATTTTAGGACTTTTTTTGAATTTACAAGCTTTATCACATCAAGAAAATGACAATGGAAGAAAAGAACAGTAATAAAATTTATTCATAGAAATATTTTATAGATAAAGACTTAGTTATTTTTATGAATATTATGTAAAATAAATTTTATTTAATTAGTAAAATTATATCTAAATAATTACTGCTAAATTCAAATGCATCTCAACTGATGCACAAATTCTTCAGAAACATATACTGTATGTTACATTACATAAATTATGTAATTTTTATAGTAAAATTAAAATTATATGACCCATAAAGGTTATTGTTAAGCAAAAGTTCTATAATATTATAGGTATACTATTAATATGCTTTTGTTCTGAAAATTTTGGTATAAGTTGAAAATTGCCTGTCCATCATAAATGCTTAAATTTGATATACAGTGGACTCGCATTTTACAAACCTCCAATTTACGAACTACATGTTTTTACAAACTATTTAGTTTGGTCCCAAAAAATCCCTAATGTTAATTAATGCCATTCCCATTTATAAACTTTCAATTTTATAAACTTTTTTGCGGGTCCATATGAGTTTGTAAAATCAAGAGTCCACTGTATATATAAATATGCATGCTGATCAACAGAATGGCTAGTTAAAAATAATGGGCATTAATGTGAAAATTTAAGGTATAACTGATATTTTTTCAGCAAAAACTTTGTTTATTCACATTTTATAGCAAAGCTGGGGTTGCAGCAGGAAAATCTGCCGACACCAACACCTACATTTTTTATTTTGCTGATGCCGACACTAACTCCTCTGACAGTAAACACACGCACAAACAAACAAACACTAACATGTGCGTGCACACAAATGCTGCTGATTTTTTAGAACACATTTTTATTCAATATTTATTATTGAAAAAATTATTTATTCATCTGAAAAAGAAAATAATTATTTAATACATTTTTTAAATTTAAAACCAATAAATTATGAGCAATGAGAAAGTTATTGCTGACACCAACTCCCCAGCCCTAATTTATGGATATCTATCACAAAAATACATCTGTGGAATTTGAAATCATATAAATCAGTGATCTACTGTATCATCATAATATGATGCCAATGTATAATTTATATTATTTTATGATAGTTATTATGACAAATGATAACTTTACTATCAACAGTTGATTATTGATAATATTAAATACTAATTAAAAATAATAATAATAACCTTGCATAATATGTATTTAAAAGCAACATAAGCAGCTGAATAACCTTGATAAAATTTTGATATTTTGTTATTATTTTATAGTATTATTAATTATTATAATTTTTATTATTTTTTCCGAAAATGCATAAGCTAGGGAATTTGTATAAGTTAATTTTATCTGAATGGAACTTAATATTTTTGTGTCATAAATTTTTATTCTGAAAGACTTTTTCTACATTTGTTTTGTGTAAGTTTAACCATGATTATCAAAAAATGTAATTTTAAACATTTAATGAATTTGATTATTCAAACAAAATTTAAAACTGTAAATTTTTAGCAAATAAGACATTGAAGTTGCACAATAGGAAATGTGTATAAAATTTTTTAGTACAATTTCAATACACTCATTTTAGAGGAACTAACTATTAACACTAAATAATACTATATTGAAATATAGGACTTCTAGATTTATTTCTGACTTATGTTCCAGACAATATAAGTCAAATTTATTTGCATTATTATATAATAATTATGATAATTTGCATAAATTTGGGAGGGTTTTTTATATTTCCTATTTTAATAAGTCAAATTTTATTAATGGAGGAGAGAGAATTTTTCTAATGATTGTATCTTGAGGAGCACATATATTGGCACATATATTGATAAAATTGTATTTTAATATATATTATTGTGATATTTTATTTTTGGAAAATTATTCAATTCAGGATTACATGTTGGGAACTATCTGTAGATCTCTCATTACTCCAGTACTATTCAGTAATCAATATGATATTTTATATCTGTTTGCTAGAGCCTTAACTCCTTTAATCTAATGGAGAGGAATTCATATACAAATCCCCACTACCAGTACCTCTCTTCATAATGTGAATAAAAAATTGGAGTTGAAGAGAGTATGAAATAACATATTTTTGATGATGTTTAGGTTTAATAAAAAAGGGGGCAAAAATATATTAACAATTCAGTATGTCAGTGTTTTAAAATATTTGTATAAACTAATGAATCATTTTTATATCAAATATTTTTATTTGAAAGTTGAAATTGACTAGAATAAATATGGATTCTATAATTGAATAATAATAATAATAATAATAATAATAATACTTTTAAATAATAGTAAGAGATGATATCAAAAATATAGAATTAGTGAATATCTTTTATAATTAAAATTATTGAATGAAATTATAATAATATAACAAAATGAAGTAAAAACTAAATCTTTAAAATATGTTTATTATATTATTTAATTTTCAGATTGATCAAAATTAGTCATAAATACAGATCTATTCTAACAGAATGTATATGTAATCTTTCAAAAGCTACAGGTATGATTGAATTAATCTTATGTATTTTCAATTAATGTTTAATTAGCATTTATCAAATCCTTAACTGTAATTTAAATTGTAAAATTTTTTCTGAAAATTTTAAATATTTATTAAAGATAAAATTAAATAACAAAACATATGAGATATAATGTAAGATTTATAGCTAAAATTATCTCTGAAATTTAAAATATCCAGAACTATAATTTTAAATTAGACTAATTAATATGATATGAGATCAGAGTTCAAACAGCACTAAGAGCAAGTGTAAAAAACTTTTAATACAGTAAAACGTTTTCGGACCCTTTACTGGTCCCTCATCAGTACATGTTTCATACAGAGATAACTTTCCAAACATAATAACATAGAATATATTTCGAAAAGTTCAGTTATATAGCATTCTATTAGAATTTTAAAAATTCGGATTTTTAGAATTATAATAGAATATTATATAACCGAATTTTTAAAATTCTAATAGAATGATATATAACCGAACTTTTTGAAATATGTTCTATGTTATTGTTATGTTTGGAAAGTTATCTCTGTAAGAAACATGTACTGATGAGGGACCAGTAAAGAGTCCGAAAACGTTTTACCATATTAAAAGTTTTTTATACTTGCTCTTAGTGCTGTTTGAACTCTGATCTCATATATATTGAAGCAAGTGGTTTTTTCTATTTTAATACGTTATCAAAATAAACATGAACAGTTGTTACAACATGTATTGCTGCCAATATTTGATGCATTTTGCTATGACTTTTATTTATATTTTTACTATTATATATTTTTTGTAAATAAATTTAATAGAAATTTTATATATATAAATATAAAATATTGTTTATATCTGCTTAAGTTACTTATTATACATTTGTCACCTGACTTAGGTGAAAAATCTTGATCCAAAATCTTTCAAATATCTTGGAATTGCATAAGTCAAAATGTTTTTCCTGTAAAAATAAATGCTATAGTTGAGAATTGGTTCTAGCTTAAGGCAAAATTTTCAATTATTGTTAGAAATAGGTATCCAAATTTAGATTTTTTTTTATATGAATGATTAAAACAAAATTATCAATAATAAATACCAATTATTCATTATAATTTTTTTAATCATATTATTGAGAAGATAAATTAAGATAGGTTTCATAATAAATATAAATTATGAAATGTATCCCGATTTCTAATATAGAACAAGTATGTTTAAAAATAAAATTAAAATTACTTTATTTCAATAATTAAAAAATTGCTTTATCATTATTGATAATAAATTTGGTGTATTTTTCATTTAAAAATATTTTAATGAGATAAATACAATTGATCACTGTGTCGCTGGCATTGATATACAGTGGATTCTGCTTAATTGGGACAGCCATGTAATTGGGCCAAATCTCAAAGAACAGAAACCAAACTAATAAACTAATACATAATTTATCGGAAACCAAACTAATAAACTAATACATAATTTAAACGCTTAATTGGGAGAAACCAAATTAATAAACTAATACATAATTTAAATGCTTAATTGGGACCAGTAGCAGAAAAGCTCAAAGAACAGAAACCAAACTAATACATAATTTAAATGCTTAATTGGGACAGTAGCAGAAAAGGAATTTCAATATTTGATATATTTTAGGGATTTTTCGAAAGCGATAGCAGAAAAAGAATTTTCAATTTTTGATATATTTTAGGGATTTTTCAAAAGTATAACAACACTACATACACTAACACTTGTGTGCTTTCTTAAAAAATTTCTTTTATAAAAATTATAACATTTGAAACACTACGTACACTAATACTTATTATGTGCTTTCTTAAAAAAATCCTTATATAAATATGCACTAATACTTCTGTGCTTTATTAAAAAGCACATTATATAAAAATTAAAACAACATTTTAATATACTAATACTTGTTGCTTGCTTTCTTTAAAAACATCCTTATATAAATATTAATACTGTTATGTGCTTTCTTTAAAAATTCCTTATATAAAATAACACTATGTACATTAATACTGTGTGCTTTTTTCTTAAAAATCCTTATATAAAAATTATAGCAACATTTTATTGTAATTTTACAGGTTAAACCTTTCTACAAGACAATACAGACTAAACAATGGAGAGGGTCAATTCTTCACATCCTATACATACACATTGTCGACACACTGTCACCGCACTAATATAAACATCCATTCTTTAGTAAAATTATAACTAAATATCATCGTTGATAAATAATACATAACAATACTGTATTTGGCAACACTAGCATGATGAGAATCAGTTATCTATTGTCGTGAGTCTGGCAAGTGTGCGTCTACTTAAGAGACTACCGTTATTGTACTTAGTGATATTCATTTACAGTGTCAATTTTATTTAAAATTTTTAAATCTTTGCCAAGATGTCAAAATGATTTTCCTGTAAAAATAAATGCTATAGTTGATAAATAAAATCAAGAAAGGATTTTACACTTTCAAGTAAAATTGCTTTGCTGGATAAAATTAAAAAAGCACTATTTAAAATAAAGCTATCGTAGACTCGCTGATATAACTGGTGTACCAAAATCAAAAGGCCGTTGTAGACCACTGGTATAACTGGTATACCAAAATTTATCATAGCGCTTCTCCTACACAGACTTACTGATACAACTGGTGTATCAAAATCAAAAGACTACACTTGACTCACTGAAATAAGCCAAAATCTACCATAGTGCATCTCCTACAACAAGAAAATCGACTGCATGAGGAATGAGCATTACAGAAAGAAATTCCAGGAACATCCAAAAGAAAGCATGATGGAAGATCCAGAAGTTGAAGAAGCATTAGATCAATGGATTTCTATAGTTAAGATACAAGTCGAAGAAGCATTAGATCAAATGGTTTTCTATAGTTAGCGGGCAGAGAAATTCCAGGAACATCGAAAAGAAAGCGTGATGGAAAGGATCCAGAAGTTGAAGAAGCATTAGATCAATGATTTTCTACAATTAGCGGGCGATGTGTGAATATCAGCAGCCCAATGTTGAAGATGAAGTCAGAGGAGATCAGTAAAAAGCTAATAATTAGGTACTATTTTAATAAAGCATTAAAACAGGTACCTAATTATTATTATTTTACCTATTATTTATTTACCTACAAATTACATATTTTATTTTAGAATTATTATTTATTTACCTACGAATTACATATTTTATTTTAGAATTTATTCATTATTTATTTACCTACAAATTACATATTTTATTTTAGAATTTATTATTTATTTAATTGGGCCAAAATAGCTTATTCTCAATATTTCCCAATTAAGCAGAATCCATTGTATATTATTATGAAACTTCTGTATATTCTTAAGATAAGTGTGTTTCAATTATTGAAATACAGCTATTTTATTTATTTAAATAATTATTCAGATTTAATAATGTTTATCTTCGATTAAAAATATAAAGATATAATTCAATTGTAATTAAGATATATTTCAGTTACATTATAATTCAATTAAAAATATTATTTGCTATATTTCTTAAATTCTTATAAAATCTTTTCTTTTTGATGAATAATAAATAAGCAAGATGAGGAAATATAATGATGATACAAAATAGGATGTTAGTTTTACAACAATGAAAAATTCAGATTACTTGAATTATTTATATTATATATATTGTTTGATTGTAGATGATATATTAGTGGAATAATAGTGTCCTACATGGCATTTATTTCTCCTCCAATCATGGTAAAATATCATGCTATAATGGCTCAAAAACACTATCATTGTCAGATTGGCAGATTTTACATTGATATTTTCTGAAAGTTTGACATATATTTGAAAGTGGGTTTGAATTCTTCTATTACATATCTGAAACTTGTATAAACTGAAATCATGTAAACTGGATGACAAATTGTATTTTAATCACAGAAATACAATCAATTTCACTTAATTGGGACATGTTGGGACTAATCCATTTTGGCCCAATTAAGCAACTGCCCCAATTAAACAAACTAACAATAAATTCTAAAATAAAATACATAATACATAGGTAAATAAATAAGTACATAAAAAATAATAATTAAGTACCTATTTTAATACTCTATTAAAACAGGTACCTAATTATTAGATTTTTAGTGATCTCCTTTGACTTTGCCTTCAACACTGGGCCACTGATATTTATGCCTCGCCCGCTAACTATAGAAAACCATTGATCTAATGCTTCTTTGACTTCTGGATTATTTCCATCACTCTTACTTTTGGATGTTCTTGGAATTTCTTTCTGTAATGCTCACTCTTCATGCAGTTGATTTTCTTGTTGTAGGAGATGTGCTATGGTAAATTTTGGTACACCAGTTATATCAGCGAGTCTATGATAGCTTGTATTAAATGGCTGGCTTTTAATTTTACCAGCCAATGATGGCTTGTATTAAATGGTTGGCTTTTAATTTTATCCAGCAAAGCAAGTCTACAATGGCTTGTATTAAATGGCTGGTTTTTAATTTTATCCAGCAAGCAATTTTATTAAAGTGTAAAATCATTTCTTGGCATCTCGGCAAATATTTAAAAATTTTAAATAAAATCAACACTGTAAATGAATATCGCTAGATACTTAAAAATTTTAAATAAAATCAACACTGTAAATGAATATCACTAGTACAGTATATCAGGTGTGTAAATATGAAACCGGAATTTTTTTAGTAAAAAGTACATGTTCATCGTATGATAATGGTTAAGACTATTTTATTCAAAGTATTACCCATTATTAGTTATACATTTTTCCCATCTTTCTGGCAATGCGTGGATGCCACGCCAAAAAACTGTTCTTCTTTTGAGGCAAACCAGTTATCGAGCCATTTTCGTATATTTTCGTAGGAAGTGAAGCGCTCCTCAGCAAGTCTGTGCCCCATCGATGCAAATAAGTGAAAATCAGATGGAGCCAAGTCTGATGAGTAAGCCTCATGCGAAAGTATTTTCCAATTAAGTGCTTCCAACGTTTCCTGGACCCCTTTTGCTTTGTGTGATGGTGCATTATCATGAAGCAAAATCACTTTGTGTTGCCTTTTATCATATTCTGGTCGTTTTTCATGTGAAGTTCGATTCAAACTGATCATCTGTTGTTGGTAGCATTCAATATTTATGATTTCACCAGGTTTTAGCAGCTCAAAATAAATCATGAAGTTCGATTCAAACTGATCATTTGTTGTTGGTAGCATTCAATATTTATGATTTCACCAGGTTTTAGCAGCTCAAAATAAATCGCACCCTTCTGATCCCACCAAATACTGAGCACTGTCTTCCGTCCGAAGCAATTTGGCCTTGCAGTCAATGTCAATGGTTGTCCTGGATCAACCCAAGATTTTTTGCACATTGATTCTCAAAATAGAACCATTTTTCATCTACAATTCGATGGAGAAATGACTTTCTTTTGTATCTGGCGAGCAGTATTTCGCAAGTGGTTTTTCGATTCTCCTATTGTCTTTCATTCAGTTCATGAGGAACCCATTTTCCCAGCTTTTGGTCCTTTCCCATGGCTTTTAAACATGGAGACGGCTTCTCGTGACAATTCAATTGCTCCGCGAGTTGTTTTTGTGTTTGAGCATTATCATCATCCAACAATGCTTGCAATTCACTGTCTTCCACATTCTTTGTTTCTCACATCAAAATCACCATTTTTGAATTTATTAATCACTCATAACATTGTGATTTACCAAGAGCATGCTCACTGTAAGCTTTGACAAGCATTTGCTGATTGAAGAAAACTGCTGATTCTGCAGCAGTTTTCTTCAAATGATAACAAAAAATCAATGATGTCCGCAAATCTGTAACACTAGGCACAAAAGTCGACATTTTTAACATGTAAAAATCATGTGTTATTTTATGAAACTTGTATTGTTATGAATTGAATGTTATTGACAGATGTCAAAAGAAAACAATGGCGCCAATGATGCGGTTTGATGAAAGGTACATTGACATATGGTGCCATTTATTGGCAAATTCCGGTTTCATATTTACACACCTGATATAATAATAGTAGACTCCTAAGTAGATGCATACTTGCCATATGCACGATCTAGCAGTATAACTGATAAGCAATCAGTTATATTTACTAGATAACTGATAATAGATAACTGATTCACATCATGTTAGTGTTGCCAAATATTAGTATGCATAGTGTTGAGATACTTTCAAAAATTCCTAAAATATGTCAAAAATTGCTAAATTCCTTTTTTTTGCGAAAAGTTAATTAAGCGAAAAGTTGTCCCAATTAAGCATTTAAATTATGTATTAATTTATTAGTTTGGTTTCCATTCTTTAAGATTTGGCTCAAAAAAAGCGGTTGGCCCAATTAAGTGGAATCCAACTGTATTATACTAATGGAAATCTTTGATTTTTTTTTTTTAATGTAATCTTAAAATGTATAAATGATATTTAAAATTTTATTATTATAGAATCTTCATCATTAAATGATTCAGAAAGAAAAGAATATGAAAATCAGGTAATTTTGATATATATTTTTAAATTTAATTTTTATTGCTAAATTAAGCTTATGTTTGAATTAATTTTCTTTTCATCATATAAAACTTAATCTGATATATCCATACAAAATTATTTAAATCTTAAAATAATTTTTTATACATTTGTCAAATTATCATATTAAATTTTAATAATAAAGCAAAATATTTGATGAATAATAGATTAGTGCATACTGAAGTATGTATTAATCTATTGTTTCTCCATTAAATACTTTAATTCTACCTACAAAAATTGTATTTTATTATTAAAATTTGTATAGAAGGGTAGAAGGTTTTCACAGAACTTTAATTATAACATTGTTTCCTATATAAAAATTGTGAATACATATCTACAATATATTTATAATACATAAAATAAAAACATAAATGAAAATGATTTAATAAAAATAAATTATTTTAATATTAAATGAAATAATTTACATTTGAATAAAATAAAATTTGGTTATCAAATTTAAATTATTTTATTTTTATTACATTATAAATCTTTAAAAATTATAGTCTGACAAGGATGGAATGATTGCTTAATCCATTGAAATATCACATAATAAGAAATTATTAGAATTAAAAAGTATTACTAATTTCTATAATTGTAGAGAAATTTATCATAGTATTTTTGGTCAGGTCATGTTAAAATTTACTTCTTAATGGTTTCTATTGTATCCCTAAATTTATGAAATATCCTCATTTTTTTAATTACTCAACATCTACTACTTGAAAGTGAATTCAAATTTACTGCACATATTAATGGATGGCCATCCTATTTTGATCAGATTACAGATCTATTAACTATCAGCAAAAGTCATTAATAGAAAGAACTAAGCAAACTAACATATCATACGATTATTTTTTTAGAAGCAAATTCATAGTGTACAAGCTATAATTGATTTTAAAAACTATGAAATAAAGAGTGATTAATCTAAATAAAACAACATTATAATTGCAATTTGTTTTAGATTAGTTATCAATAGTAAGTGTATCGAAATATATATTTTAATCCCAGAAATATAAAGGAACGTAATAATTTCTTCAGTATCTCTGTTTTCTCCTTGTGTTTTTATGAACCTTGTTTTAATCATCAGTATTTGACTTTATATTTCTATTTCTACATTTATATTACTACTATAATATAATCATGATTATTATTTCAATGGCTTCTAAATTACAAAAGAAATGAAGGTGCTAGTGTTTTATAGAAAAGAAAGAAAGGCTTTATAATTTATTGGAAAAAATATATTGCTAATAAATTACAGAATGCTATATTGGTAAGTGTTGTAAGTTCAGCATAATTGAATCAATTGTGCAATGTGTATTTAGCTACTCATATTTTATGATATACATAATTTTATCAATTAATTTTCATTACAAACCATATTCCATATAAGTATTAACATATATGAAATATATCATTTTATGTTAAAAATAATAAAAATGTTATTTTTCCCAGTAACAAAATTTAATTTTTCCCCATAAGATTTTAAATTCAGTATTTATGAATTCAATACAGGTAGTTCTCGACTTTATAAGTTAATTTGGTTTTGAAGTGAACTTGTAAAGTAAGAATTCAAACCAAGAATCAATTTTTCATAAACAATATTAAAGGCAGGGATTTCATTCTCACCAATGAAATTTAACCACAATAAAATTAAGTAAAGATCAATAAAATCAATAATTTATGATTAAATAATAATTTATCTAAAGAAATAAAAAATAGCCTTTAAAATCAAACAAATTAACATAAATATGACATAAATTAATATTATTTCATATAAATGTTAAGAATTTTTATTCTTCATTATTACTGACAGATAAGTAGTTGAGGTTTAATACAGATGAATTACTATTCTGCCACAATCTGGTAATGGAAGTTATTTATATAATATGCTAATAAAATCAAAGGGCATGATTCTTCCATTTCTTGGACACCATTTTCCAATTTTATAGCAAATGACAAAGTTTTTGCTACAAATCAATCATATTGCATTGATGATGTCAAATAACTATGTATGTCATTTGAAACATCTTTTTATTTATTGCAATTAATGTTCATATTTTTGATTATTTTGATGATTTGTTTTCAAGAAAAAACTCGGGAACTTGTTAAGTGGGAACTTATAAACTGAGAATTACCTGTAATTACATTGTTTTCTAAAAAATAATGCTTGCAAAAATAAAGGGTTTACTGTACATTTATTAAAATCCTAGATCAAATAGTAAAATATGTTAACCTATTTAACATTTTAATTAAATGTGAAAATATAAAATAAAAAATTTGATAAATATTATTTTTTAGATTATCATATTAAATTTAAGTTTTTAGATTAGAATAATATAAAATCTCACATAAAATATATATTAAATATCTTAAACACAATTAGTGTTAGTTTGTTTTGTATCTAAATTTTTAATCTATTATTATGTATTTTCTAAAATGAAAAAATTGATTTTGACACACATAATTTTGAATTTAAAATAAAAATAGTTAAAAAAGATCCAGAAAAAAATTCATAATCATAAAATTTTTATTTATTGATTTAAATTCATTATAAATCTTTTCAAGATAATTTTTTTGAAAACATTAATATTATTTTAATTTGATGTTATTTTTATTTCAGTTTGGAATGTTTTTTAACATTGAACTTATTTGGAATTTATGTGAAATTTTATTTATTGATATTATGCAACCAGGTAAGTAAATAATTGTCTTAATTAACACTTTTGCAATGCAAGTTTTGGAATTTCAGTTTCAATCTGCAATGTACAGGTAGTTCTTGGTTTATGAGTTTCCAAGTTTACTAGTGTTTTCAAATATGAAGTATCAAGAAAATCAAAAATATAAACATTAATAGCAATAAATAAATGCTAAGCATTTGTAAAAAGGCATTTAAAACCATATATATATATAAATATAATTACAATACAATACAACTGGATTTGTAGCAGAAATTCTATTGTCTGCTATAAAATTTGAAAAACCAAAATGGCAGACTGAGAAGAGGAAGTAATATGTGCTCTAAGTCATTGTTTCACTCGCAAATTATGTAAATGACTTTCATTCCCAAGTTGCTCCTAAGAAATTATTCATTTTATAAAATTCATATAATTGTTTGTACATGCTGATGGCAAAGAATAAAAATATATAATATTCATATAACATATATAATTTCTTATAATAATTTGCTTGATTTTAAAGTGCTATATTTTTATTTATTTAGATAGATAAATCATTGTTTCATTTAGATTTCCTGAAACTCTAATGCTTTTGAAAACTAAAGCTGACAATCTATTACTAAGAAAAAGCTCAGGAAAGCTTAAGCTATCTGAGTTTATCAATAAAAATTATTAATGAATTGTATTTTAAAGCTGAATAATTGCTAGTCAGTGTAATTGTGGCAGTAATGAATAATTTGAAGTTTTGTTTTGTTTCATCATACATGCCAAAATACAATGTTCATAAATATAAAAACAAAAATGCAGATATTAACAAATAATAAACTATAACACTTATAAAACATTTTGTAAAAAAGCATGATAAATCAAAATAAAACTTAGCAAGTAACATCAAAAATTATTCAATCAACATATGTAAATGTAAAAATTTAATTCATAAAAATGGCATAAAAGTGCATAACTCATCCAAAAATAAGTTAAAATATGCTAAAAAATTAAATGTTGAATGAAATAGCAATATTCAATAAATAGGCATAAGAACTAAAATAATAAAAATCTTTTTTTAAAAGGTTTAAAAGATTAAAAGCCGACTGATTAAAATGCTGTAAACATTCAGTAAAATAAAGGAACTTATTAAAAGATATTTTCTTGGGTAAGTACCCAGTTGCAAATATCACATATTGGTTGGTCTTCATCTATCAAGAGATATCAATGAGTGAGACACAACTGCACCCTCTACAAAATTTTAGAAGCAAATTTCCTTTCCTGTTTCTATAATATGTTAATCCATAATGCTGGATAACTATTTTGATTTTGTAGAGTGGAGCTTGTTACATATAGTAGTCAGAAGACTGTTTTCATAACTACTGCAACTAAATAAAAACTTCAAATCACTACATAAAAGAATGTATATCCTTTGGCAATTTGTTTTGGCATCTGCATGAACAACAACAACAATTTTTCATCATTCAATACTGTTAACTAATTTAAAAAGACTCAAGAATGGAGCATGAGCTTATTTGTGAAAAAGCTAGGGCTTGAATCATCAATTTATTTACAAAAAAACTCAAGCTTCATGGATTGAGCTGACTTGAACTAGAAATTCTAATTTAATCATATATTATTGATTTTGCTGATCTTTTCTTATATGTAGTTTATTATAGTTAAACTTCCTTATTGGGAATGAACTCCTGGTTTTTAACATTTTCTATTGGAAATTAATTCTTGGTTCATGAGTTATTACTTAACAAGCTTGATCCAGGAATGAATTAGCTCATAAAGGCAAAAACTATCTGTATTAATTATTAAGAATTTGAATATTTAGGTAAATTGTCATTTTGTAAGATAGACTTAAATTTTCAGGATATCTTCCTGTAATCATGATTTCTTGGATGCTGCAAACATATTTTTGTCAAATTTAATGTCTGAATGTATCAGATGCAATTGAATTATTAAATATTATGTGTAGTACTTACCTATTTATTTGTAATCTGTTTAATTAATAATTTCACAAAAGATTAATACTTAAACTTTATAGGTCTTATTTTACAACAATTATTACAATGGATTCTGTTCCATTTTCATGATGGTGATAACTCAGCTGAAATTATGGAATATGATACACCAGAAAGTCACCCATCATTTTGGGATACAGTAAGTAATTTTTATACTGTTTATCATTTTTATACATCCTTGCTTTATCATTTTTTTTATAAACTTATTTGAACACAAATTCATAGAATCTATATAGTGAGTAATACAACAATGAATCTTTAAATTATTTTTCAAAAATTAAAGTAGTTTCATTAAGATACAATTATTATATCTGTTTTTATAATAAAATCAAATAATTAAATTTAGGACAGACAAATGCACATATACTAACATATAATAATATATATATATATAGCATTTATTTGTCTATAATACAAAATTAATTCAGAGTTTAATTTTATTATAAAAGCAAAGATGATAAATCTACTTTAATATTTAAAAATGATAAAAATTAGTAACATAAGTTGATTATCCTGAACTTAAATACTTAATAATAAAAATTAAAAAGCTTCAGCTTTTAAACAACTACTGTTTGAAGATTTAATCTGCAGAGCAATAGCATAAGTTACTATTCGACACCTTATCCCACTGCCTTCATTGTTGTTATACATGTAACCTGTCCATTCTTCAATTTGTGCTACAGCATTTTTATTTCATTGTATCATTTCAATGCACATGTTTATCTCAATAAGCATATCTAGAATCTGTATGTAAATTGGATAAATATCATGATCAGACAATACTATAATAAGAATAAACACTGAGACTACAAGCAATCCCCAACTTACATTACTGAATCATTCTGTAAAATCTTATAGAATTCAAAATACAAATGTTGGAGCATACCCTATATCAGCATTTCCCAAACTTTTTCTATGACGGAACACTTCACAATTCCTGAAATTTTTATGGAACACTTTGCTTATTTTATAGTATATTAACCTTTTCCGCTCCAATGCCTTGGTAGCCAAGACAAGCGCGCACCGTCGTCCGCTCCAATGACTTGGTAGCCAAGACAAAATTTAAAACTTAATAACTTCGTAATTTTTGCGTAAATCGAGAAAAAATGGTTAAAATCTCAAATTCTATCATATTTTCCATATTTCTATCGTATTATTCAAAAATTTGATTTTCCGTCGATATTTTAATAAATTTTTAATTAACCCTTTAATTCGAACCCAATCCGAATTAATTAATATAATTGTGATCTTTCGACCCCCAAAAATTCAAGAATTGATTGTCCGAATTTGTCCGACTTGCTCTATCATGTTCCACATATCCTTCAGATTTTATCCTTACTTTTTTT
>AYEL01044791.1:0-46249 GCA_000484575.1 Olivierus martensii
TCACGCTTATGGGATAAGTTAAACAAATGTAAACATAAGAGAACTGACAATAAGGAAGAGATTAACAACAGACCAACCTATTCCCTTGACATAAATGACATTACTTTGAAGTATAAGAGAAAATTAGAAAAAGTTATTGGCCACAAGCTCACGTTCAGCAGGAGGAACACCTTGTTTAATATATTAAGGAGCGATAAGGATAAAATCGATCCCATATATCTTCCAGGTGTTTATGAAATTCCAGCATTTGAAAAAGACAATAACCAAAGTGTTAACTACATAGGTTACACAGGTAGATCTCTCAAGAGAAGAATTTCCGAACATAGAAGAGACATCCAAAATAATGCCTCTATGACAGCCTTAGTGCAAAGGACACTAATAAATGACCTATATGTAGATTGGAATAACGCTAGATTACTTATGAAGGAGCAGGACCCTAAGAGAGGCAAGATAGCAGAAATGTTGACCATTTTTGATAAGAGAAACAAGATTGTTAAGCCAATTAATAAGTTGGACCTCACAGCTATCAACAATGCCTGGAGATTGTGCATAAATAAAAATTAATATCTTGCCATTTAACTGTCTTTAAAATGAACTTTATTTAGTTAAATTAACATCTTATGCAAATTAATTTCTTTATTTATATCTTATATGTCTTTTATTAATCTATATATTATATTTAATTTTATTTACTATTTGTTAATTATTTTTGTACATTGAAACTTATTTTATGTTATGTTACTATAGTAACAGTTTTTGATGTTAAGAATTTTTTGTGTGATCTATGGAACTCGTTCCATTATTATATTTTAATTTGTAGCTGATGAGGATTTCAAATAAATCGAAAGTGCTACTACTTCTAAATGTTGTTTTTTGCTTTTTAAGTTATGAATATATATCCTGCCTTAGTGCTGTTGTTATTTACTTATGAATTGTTATTTACTTATGAATTGTTTTTCTTCAAAATTGCAAGTTTGCAATTTTGAAGAAAATTTTTATTTTACTATTCATCTGGAATCCATTTTGTGTGATCAGAATTATATCTGTTTGTTGTGATTGGTTATATTTTTTATTTTTTTTAGCAATTATTTGTTTATTTATTTTTAAATATAAGGAATGCATCTATTTAATAAAAGAATTTTAAATTTTTTTAATAAATATCTTAATTTTTCAGGTTAATTGAATATTAACAGTAAGATTCTCACAATTCAAGGACATAACTTTCTACCTTTATATATACAGGGTGAAGAAAAACTTCGTCATAAAATTTTGTGTATTGATAGGGACCTCGAAACAAGTCAAAAATGTCTAATGAACATATGATCTAAATGGCACCATTTTTGAGTTATAACCCTTAAAATCTAACCAATCACCATCACATAAATTATTATTTATTTAGCGTGATTGTTTAATAAAATAACGCGAAAAGTATTGATATCTCACTTAAAACATAAATGTGAAAAGTAAATACAGATAACAGAAAGTAATAAAAATAATAAACAAATAATACTTTAATAACCGACAGTCAGTAAGATCTGTTGTAAGTTCGAGAAGCACAAACAAGAAAGCAGTTCATCGATTTATCTGTACGTTATTTTTTGATATGAATAAATTCTGATTTTCTTAAATTGCTTGAGGAATATTATAGTGAATAATATCTACATTGAGTATTCCATTGATATATTTATTGATCATTTTTAAATCTTGCGTGGATATGATTTTGACAATAGTTGGAAAGTCAGAAAGACAGTCATAGTCGGAAAAAGAACTCATTTGGTTGTTTTTGATGATGAAACTCACGACAGAAATAAATCGGTTATATACTGTAGCAAGATTTTCAAGATAACTACGTGGAGCAGATGAATAGATAATAATTCCAAGGCAATAATTGATATAAAATTTGATGAGAGAGCTTGAAATATTTGATAAAAGCAGATTTGGTAAAAGCAGATTTTTTATGAAACAGGTTTACTAGATAATGAATATAATATTTAAAAGATAATTTGAAGTCGAAGGTAACTCCTAAATCTTTATGGTGTTCTGTAAGATAAATTAAATGTCCACAGTAGCTTAAAAGTGAAATGTCACTGATATTTTTAAGAGAAAAAATCATATATGCTAATTTATTATAACCGACCATTAGATTATTCTCAGTGAACCAATTTGTTACTATCTGGAGATCATTAGTTAAAGATGATTTATTTTTACAAAACAGTTTGAAGTCATCGGCATAACCAAGCAGTTTGGAATAAATGTTGAGAGTAAAGACTGAATTCACGTATAATTATAATGACGAGAACACTTAGGGAGGATCCTTGAGCAATGCCGAGAGTTGGCATATAATCAGAAGACATAAAGTTATTGCAGTAAATAAAAAATTTTCTATTCTTTAGAAACTTTATAATCCAGTAAATGAAAATATAATCTATATTAAACTCATTAAGCAATCTATGATACAGAATTAAAAAATTAAAAATAAATTTATTTTAAATTTTTTCATTCTATATTCATAAGAAATTTTAAAATAATTAAAAGTGATGAATAAATTTTTAAATGCACAAATAAAATTTTTAGTTTCTTTAAAGTTTTTAGGGCTGAGAGGATGGATCCTCCGAAGTGAGTGAGCGCATTTAACTGCATAGTTGTACGTAATCAAATATCAAGTTGGGGGAACGTTATCTATATAAGAGAGTAAATCGCCGAATAACTTGTTAGTATAAAAAAGCAGCTCGCATAGTAAAAAGGATTGAACACCATTGATATAATGTATATTGATTGATATGCACATATTACCTTTTTCCTCTCAATTTTAGAGCAATAATGGATGTACAAGTAAGGATAACACATATAAGAATTAAGCGAATTGTATTTTCTTTCTCTAGCTATGTTGAGTTGTACACGCATGTTAGTTTTATTGGGATCTAAAGATTCATTGAAAAGTTAGGATAGGCAGTATAGTTTTCTTGAATTTAATAATTATCTGTACTCCTTAATTTTATAATGTTAGTTTAATAAGTAGTTATAATTAATTTAGTTATAATTAATTTTTCATCCGATTCTTTGTTAATTGCTGTATTGTTTTGTCATTTAATATGCTTACTATTAACTGTTTTTAGTTAATTTTATGTTAAATATATACTTTTTTATATTTTAATTATATGAGTGGAGTTGTTAGTTATTCTCTGTTTTTCTAACACTTTTGGACTCTACACAATTATTCACGCTTTATTGATAAGAACAACTTATTCTAATCTTTTGAAATTTGTCCATCTGACAAGTTAAAGTAAGAACCCGATCGTGATCCCCACAGAAAAACACTTTAGTTGGCTGAACTAATCCTATGTATCGATATCTTTTTAAATTATCTTGTTGTACTTTCAACATCACTGAAATTGCCATTTTCGATATGATTGCAGCTGATATCGATTTCATATATTCCATTTAAGATAAGTATAACTGACGACGAAAAAAAAAAAAAAAAAGAAAGTGAATATCTGATAAAACTTATCGAATCCATTTCGAAAGCAATATTCATGACGAGAAAAATTTGTGAAGTGCCATATTTTCTGAGATAATTTCATAATATTTTTAAAAATAATTAATGGGTTTACATGAAATTTAGAAAGAAAATTAATTCACTGAAGATAGAACTGATAAATGATTAATTAAAAATCCTTTTATGTTTAGCCACTTAAAACTGGGGAACATTCAAACTTTTAAAAGTTTTTTTCTCTAATAATTTTTGAAGTACAGTCGGGTCTCTTTTTTTATGCGGTTTTGAAGTTATCTGCTGCATATTTCATGCAAATTCGGGGTTTCCCCGTTGATAAGGAACTATCCACTCATATTCTTTTATACACTCCTCCATATAATTATACATGTCAGTAAACATCATTGTCATTCTAACGAACTGCTGAATGAATTAGAAATCAGAAATTTGTTTTAGCTTTGCTTACAGTAAATGTGTCATAAATCTACCTATATTAGCCTACAATATAGAGGCATCTACAACAATAGAAATATTTAAAATTGCAATAAAATTAATGATTTTTGTAGAATTTATTGATTTATGTATTATTTTAGGCTTTATATGCCTGTTTTAAGTATTATTTTGTGATAGTTTTGATGAATGTGCAAAAAATAAAAAATTGTTACTTTTCAGTAAAATTAAATGAATAAAAGCTTCAAAACAAATATAGGAATTCTTATTTTCATGAATTTTTATAAAATTTTTATGCAGTTTTAGGTTTATTTTATTTCATTGTTTCTGTTTTATGCAGTTTTAGAAAATTTTGGAACATATCTCTAATTTTTCAACCGTAAGTTAGGTCATTTTTGTGCGACATTTTATATGCAGTTTTCTGTGCAATGTATCTACCGACTGTATTTGATAACTTTTATGAAATTTAGTAGAGAGATAGAGAGATCATGCCTTTTAAAATGTTTTTGTAACATAAATTTTAATTTTTTTTAATCTTCAGTCATTCCACAATAATGCAAAAACGTTAATGAAAATAGGCGATTAGGATATTTTATTAATAATTAACAATAAAGCATTATATTTTTCTGATAGTTAATACGAGCACCATACAAAGCTAAAATGTAAAAAACATTTGTATTAGAATCAAACCATTTGCAAAAAGCCAATATAAAAGCATACATTGGATTTCTAATGGTGAAGAGAAAAATCTTTTAATCTAAAAATAATATAGTGAAAATGCAATTTTAACAACATTATTGAAACCAATAGGGGAAGATAGTAATATTGTCCGTCCACGAAAGCCGCGCCTAGCTAAGGTGGATGAGTCCAAACGCGAAAGGGAGAGTCGCAGTCGGTATAATGATGGGTGGGAATATTGAATTAATATTATATTAAGTTCTGTTAAATATACTATTTCCAACGTCGAAACTAATCATTTAGCATTCGACATTACAATAACTTCCATTGAACTTCAGTTATCTTGCGTTTGAAAACATCCATGTGCGAAGCTGTCATCCCTATTTTGTCACTGGACTCGTTCAGTTAGCGCACGCGTACTTGCGTCGATGGTCGCGGCTAAGCTGGACGGACAGTACTTGAGTTGCCATTCTATTATTGGACGAGATTTCTCTGACATCATTAAATTGATCTAACTCTAATAATTTATTATACTATATAGTAAAAACAATTTTAATGATATCAGATAAATCTTAACCAATGGCAACTGAAAAGACAACAACTTTACCTTCATGATACTATTTTTTCATTATAAAATATATAATTAAAGAAATCAATCGTTTAGACGAAGATTAAAACAAAATTTACGCTGTTCATTTAGCATATGCTTTATTCTACAGGGTGAGCCAAGATAAACCGAACTCCACATAGTAGAAAATATTCGATGTAGTAACACGCAATAATAATAATATTTCGTAGGGAGCTGTGAACGACGCACGAAGGAGGCCAGGATATTCATCGTAAAGGTCTACTCATCTACTTGTATAAAAATATATAAAATAGCCTTGCAGTTCATATGCTCATTACTTGATTGGGTTCGGTTTATTTTGGCCCACCCTGTAGAAGCAATTCAGAGACTTTCATATTAAAAGATTTTTAACTTCTCTGATTTAATAAAATTTCAGTTTTTGCTGCTTCAGTGAATTAATTAACATACGAAATGGAGAATATATCGTCCAGACTATCTTCATTAAACATTAGAATTTGCCTATATAATAATTAGGGCAGAATTTATATATAAACTAAACAAATTATAACCTCAATTACAAAGGGCTTCATGTTTTTATAAAACAATATTAATTGCATTTGATGAGGCCTCTTAAACGTTATAGCTTAGGGAAATGCTACAATAAGCATAAATCCGGTTTTGCCTTCAAGTAGAAATTTGAAGATTATTTTCACACGGTTTGACAAAAATTCCGATTGTATGAAAGAAGTGTACACTTTCCAGAAATTTTCATAGTAAGTGCTTACCTGTGTGGATTTAAATTGATCACCTCCAAATGCAGAAACGCACGGCTTGATGCCACCAGTACCCATTGCGATCAATGCCAGACCTATCATGGATATTGGACTACAAAGAAAACAAAAGATAACTTCCTAACAAAAAATTTATGAAATCAATTTTTAGTTATTTATCGATGGAAATGTTGTTGCCAGTTCTAAAAAAATTATTAAAAATTTTTATAATTCCATTATTTATAATTTCATAAAATTTATTAGATATTTAATCTTCCAGGAAGAAAGAGAATGAAGTTAATGAAAAACTTACCGGGTAGGAAGGAGATCTGGAATCGAAGCTAGTGAAAGTATCAAATTGCCCAACGCATATACCACAGAAAGATACAATATGGTCCTATCAAGAAATAAATGACTATTAAAACATCCTTTCTGTGAAATTTTTAGCAGAATGATTATGGATAAATGATAGGTTAAAATAACCTATCAAAAAGTTTGATAGGTTATTTTAACGTATCAAACTTGTCCAAAAAGTAGGAAACAAACATTTAGAATCGTTGATCGGATCCCATACTTCTGCATTTCTGTTTTGTAGATAAAAATAATCTCTTTGTCTACAAAGTAGTAATGCAGAAGTATGCCTTACTTTCTTTGTTGGTTGACTTTGAATTTTTTTATTATAATTTGGTTCACTTTATTGGGCATAATTTTTTGCATTAACAATAATATAATATTAACTGAAAAAACTTAAATCCTGTTTTCATTCTATTAAGAATTCTATCACGTATCTAAATGTTTCATTCTATTAAGAATGAAACATTTAGATACGTGATTCAATTAGTGTTTTAATATACGCGTATCAATATTATGTGATAAACAATCTCTATCCAGAAACTGCATGAAATCTGCAGAAAATTCTTGAGAAATCATGTCATTCCATAACATCGTTACATTTTAATAACTGTATTGTGCATTAAAAAATAATTTTATAATAAAAAACTAAATCATAAATTATGCAAGTATTGAAATTGGCCAATTCCGTTGGAGACTAATAGATTATATTTTTAGAAAATAGTAAGAGTTAAAAACAACTTACTTGAACTTGCCTAAAAGAAAATCCGCCAGTAAAGCTCCAAACACAGGAGTGAAATAACAAGCCATCATGAAAGCGTGGTATATCACAGTAGCAGTGTCTTCATCGTATAGCAACTCTCGAGTTAGGTACAGAATCAAAACAGCTAGAAATATTATTTATAAAAATTTAAAAGCATAGATATAGCTTTAATTATGATAATTTAAATACATCATGCTGCTTAAATTTGAATTTTTACTAGATGAGCACACGCAAACAGGCGCAATCTAACGAATATTCTTCCGTTCGCTTGTGCATTTTAGCGGAGTGTTTACCTTATCTGAAAACGTATTCGTATGTCAGTTATGCTTGCTATACTGTTTGTGATCGAGATGATCATCATATTTGATATCGACTATTTAATTGCTATTGGAAATGGAAATTAAACATTTTTATTACGAATACGCGCTGGGAAAGATAAGATAATGGTTAATTTCATTGTTTCATATACTGTATTGCATACTAGTAATGAAAGTTTTCCAACTTACTTGTTATTTCATTCTTTGCAGAGATGGAATAAATAATAAAAGAAATTGAAAAATCTACTGTATTTTATTGTAAACACTATAATTTTCGTATTACTATCCATCCTACTATTTCAATATATTAACAAACAATAAATAAACCTACTCAGTAGGAGAAAAAAACAATTTATTCACATGAATTGAAACATTTTCGATTTAAGAATTAGGTATTCGCCAGAAAAATAAAAATCAAACATGATTTTCGTTTCATTAAGTTCGATTTTAGTTTTGTGGTGAAAAGTTAGTAATTAGGTTGAAAACATTTAAGTTTATACAAAAAAATTGTTTTTATTTTCTAAATAAGTTGTTGAATTATTGATTATATAATTTTTCTAGCACAATATTTTAGTTTGTTTTTGACAGAATATTTTGCCAATAAATATCCATATAAGTTGTATCAAATTTAACATAAACAACTTTAGTTTTTCCTAGTTCGACCACATAGAGTAACTGGGGGTATTACGGAATAGGAGGGTTATATGAAATAGCATGATTTCTCATAGAGGAGGCGGTGTTCTGAAACTGTAATAATGCAAAATTTTTACGTTAAGTGGCAACATACTTTGGGCTCAGTTTCATTTTCCTGGGTGAGAAGTATGACGGTTTAAAATAGAGAATGTTTTTTCATCAAATACAAAAATTTTTGCGCCATCTGATATCATCGGATATGCAAGGACTATAGGTAAAATGATAATTGTTTTCTGAGTTTCTTAAAAGTATTTAGGAAGCATCCTTCATAAAGCAAGGACTACAGGTAAAATGATAATTGTTTTCTGAGTTTCTTAAAAGTATTTAGGAAGCATCCTTCATAATATCTCCTCCTATTTTGAGAGATTTCGCTTCTATTGGAATAGGCTTCGTTCAAATATTATCGATAGGTAGTGATAATATGGAATATTATCCATATTGTCACGTTTAGTCCTACTACTATAATTTAAGTTAACGTTTGATCCATTAAAATTTAGATAGACATATGATCAGACTACTTTCTAAATTAGACTAGTCTATAAACTATTCTAAGGTTTTTTATTTTTTCTAGTAGGCTATCGCTATGCCTAAGCGAAAACCTCCATCAACCAAAAAATGATACAAATGTTGAATAAATCAATGTTCTAAGTACATATTTATCTAATACTCTTGGAAAGTATCTGGAAGAAAATATGTTTTTCTAATTATTTGAAAAATGGAATATTATTCCTTTTAACTCACACCTTTTGGGCAATATGGAATTTTGTACCTTTAAGTAATTTTTTAAATGACATGATATATATACAGCATAAACTATGGCAACCATGTTTAAATCTGTTTATATGGGAATATCAATAGAAGGTAATAACACACGAGAAACCATATAAGCTTTTTTGAATTTTTTATAAATTATAAAAACAAAATGGTATTAATAATACCCCCAGTTACTCTGTTTTATAATTAAAGACGATGTTTTGTTCTGTTTTTATTATATTAAAAAAATAACTATAACTATATTGTTCGTCTTAAATAAAAATGAATTTTTCTTTATTTTAATAAATGTTTAAGTAAAATTTAATAAATTTACAGTGTTTATTAAAATAGATACTAAACTATAAAAGGAAACAAAACAATATTACTGAAAATAAGTTTTTTATTTTTTCATAGTATTGCTGTTGTCTTTAAAATTTAATTAAATCAAAGATAAAAAAATAAAATAACCAGAAACAAATTTAAATAAAATTAGCGTTGAAATTCAATGACAATCCAGTTAGATTTTTGAATCAATCGCATTTCGGAAAATTTTATCACCCGCCCTCAAACTTCTGAATTGTTTTCAACTGGATAATTTTTAATTAAATATCCTAATATCAAATTATACCGACCAATTATGAATAGCATCAGTTTGAATTAAGAAACTGATTTAAAAATTTTCGATATTGGTTTGTATAATTTCGTCTTGAAATTTAAATTCGTATAAAATGAGACCGTATAAAATTTGTAGTTCGAGGTGAAGAGATCAAAGTTTTCCTGAATTATCGAAAAATTCAGACTGTAAAGTATATAGTATAATCACTCAATAAATTTGAAATCCAGGTTTTTATTAATGATAAAATATTATACATTTAGTATTTATTACTAAATTATAAAACTAAAAATATTCATATTTATTTAGCATTAAAAGAATATGGTTTTCTTTTTATTGAAAAATTACGTCATATTTTTCAGAAACAAAATACCAGATACTGTTGACTTTCTATACAATAAAATATTTCATAAGAATACTTAGTTCTGTCAAAGGATTAAAACGATATGAAGACTATTCATATCAGAAAAAATTCCAAAATATGCAACTATGAATCTAGCAGTCAAGCAAAATCGTCTAAAAAAATCTCCTCAGATTAGACTGAGTCTCGAATGAGCGAGGATCGGAAATTATTGAGACATTACTGTACCATTATTAAAATATTAAAAATAACCAAAGATCTAATTAATGTGTTCAAATATTAAACAATGTACTGTACTGCATTTCTTATAATTTTTCATGCGGAACCAAAATTAGACAATATTAATCAGTAGGATCTACTCGATATTCTTAGAAGATATCGTGAACATAGAAAATCCAATATTATTAGTCGGATTGATTGGGTTTAATTATGCTTCCAAACCTACTAAAGCCAACTAATCAACTTAATTATATCGCCATATTAATTCCTTATAAGATTACTATGACTGCCATATATGGCTGCATATTAATCTTTGTGAGATTAATATGGCGATATAGATATCCCACAAAGGATTATAATATAACCATTTAAATACATGCCATGGCCAGCATCCATGATAAGGCAAACTAGAAGATGGAAGAATGGAATTTAGCTGGTTGGTTCCAGATCCCTCTTGAAAAATCTGGATCCTCCAAATGGAAAATGAGGTATTGTTAGGTAATATTGGTTAATATTTTGAGAATCATCAGTCTAATTATATATTATTAATAGGCTTATATTATGGGATTTAAAGATGAAATTGTTTTAAAATACAAATATCACTCGGCGATATTAAAAGTTTTGAACTCTAATATTTGTAAAATTGTTTCTGTTTTTTTATTTTAATCATATCTATATAATTACTGTGTATTATACATTATATCAGGGCTGCCAAACCAGTCGATCGCAAGCCTCTTATCATCTTCCGATCAACTCTCTTGTTAAACTTCCACTTTACAATATGTAGTAAAGGTTCTTGTTGAAACAAGAATAGTGAGGTTATCCCTAAGTGTTTTAGTACTTTGTGTCTTTTGTCATTTATTAGGTAATAGCAGATTAGATCAATCGGTAGAATATAATAATATATCAAAAACAATATAAAGAAAATTATTTTGGTGAGTAAGCAAAAGTTTGTTGGACAAATGCGTTTGCAGGTTCAAATGTCTTTTCTTTATTACACTACTCAGGTCCGAACAACAGTATATCGTTGTTCGGCACTAAATTAGTTAAATTTATTTAAAAATAAGCTTCTTCAATTAAGGTATTTAAATTTTTTTCTTTTTTTAAATTTTTACCCATAATTATGAGCATAGAAAAGAAAATTAAAACTTATCATTACCATGTGAATGGGAACTATGATTTCTTTTTACCATGGTTAATGCTAAATGCTTTTATCTAATATGTAATTCAGTTGTTGCTATTCCAAAAAAGGGAAATGTCGAAAGACATTTTCGAACAATGCTCTCCAATAATGAAAATGAATATCCGAAAGACTACGAAATACGACGAGAAAAAAATTATAGATTTAAAATCAAACTTACATTCATAACAAAAAATATTCGTAAAAATTTTAAGATTATCTCTTTCGTCATACAATCGAAAGTTTGAATCAATTGCAAAATATACACGATGCCAAATATCGCATTAAAATTTTTGTTTATGTATCCATATATTCGTAGTTATTTTCATGTTATGAAGAATTGTTTATTTTACTTAATAAATTTTGAATTATATAGATGACATTGCTATTTTCTACTTTTATTCCCGAGATATCAGTAGATCGCTATATCGGCCCGGTGAAAACAATAGCTCACGATCATAAAAAGATTGAGCAGCCCTACATTATATTATATTTTTCCTACTTATGTAGCGACATATTAGCTTTTGTTTATTGAAAAATAGATAAAATTATTTTTAGTTCTATATTCTAAAATAATGAATTTATTAGATTACGGTATCTGAAAAGTATAGTAGTTTCATTCAAATGCATTATTCTCCTACATCGAGTCAGACCGATTTGCTAATATTTATTATTTTTATTAATTAGTTATAATCTATAGTTATTTTAAATTAAAGTTTAAACTTTAAAAATTTTATCTTTATATCTTTAAACATCCTTATATTATTGAAATTTTTAAATTAATATCAAATAATTATGCTTACATTTTTATTATTACTTTTTAGTATAATAGCCCCTTATGAGTATTCCGCCACGCAAGACAAAATATTCCCATCAAGATAAAACATTCGTGTCTTGTATCGTTTTTACTTTCATGTTCTTTATATGTATTAATAGAATATAGCTAGATGTAGGAGGATCACGTAACGTATGTAAAGCCGAAACCGTGTTCTTCCAATACGTATGAAATTTCGCCTTCAGAAAACGGCCTAAAACGTTAATATAATTATCAAAATAATATCAATTTTAAAATACAGTATATGAGTAAGCAGCGCAGGGACCCAGGATAGGAGAACTGATCCAAAAACGTATATATCAATAATAAAGAAAAATAATATTTTTAATAATTATCAAGAAAATAGAAATACAACATTAACTAAACATTAGATTTAAATGAACAATTGTTTATTAAACTAATAGAATAATAATGAAATCCAATGAGACTTCTTGAACAGAAGAGAGAGTCAATGGATTTGAGTTGTGTAGACATACCTGAGAGAAAAAGAAGGTTATACACTCTTCTTTTTCTTCTATTATTCTTTACTTCCCTCTTTTTTGTAGATTTTTCCCATATTAAATCCTCTAACATTCTTTACCTAATATCTTCCAAAGTTAAACGTAAAATAGCCCATAACGTATTAAGGTAAACGTCATCCACATTACTTAGTCTGCCGACGGGTCGGGAATTGTCTCCCTTTCCTATATTTTAGTAATTGTTTCGAAAGTCAGAAAAACCTTCGATCGTTTCTCTAGCAGTTTCTACTAGCTATCCAGCAGCAGTTGTAGCCCCTTGAACAAGGAACCATTTGTATTTATCCAGGAGAGACGGAATTTTAGCGCTTCTTTTTTCACGAGGAAACAAGAAAATTTGCTACGAAAGATGAGTGTAGTTGTCGTTTTGCAGATGAGTCTAATTTCCTTTTCTTTCCCAGATATTGACGAATTTTATGTAAAGTTTATCTACCAATTCTAATAATTATAAAATACAGTAGAATACTGCTATCTGGTAAGCTACAAATATGGCGATTGTAAGTTATGTCAATAAGACTGTCACAAAAAATGCTTAAAACAAGAATTATTTGTTTTTGAAAGTTTTATCGAAGTCCTGCTGGATTTCACATTACTCTCCCCTTTAGTTAGAAATAATTATAAATAACAATTACTTTTATATTACATAAAACAGACCGAACTTCTAAGACAGAATTAATATTTCAGTCATTTGGGAGTTTCCATGGCCTCGGGACCTTACCTATGCTTTTCCTTTAGCCAAAGATGGAAGAACTAAGTGATGGAAACTTTTACGTTCGAGGCTGTGTATGAGATACGCAGTGTTCATTGAAAACATCGTTTTTACCTTTCTTGGTGATAACAAGTGCGACCATGTGATCAGTTGAGATGAAAGATCAATCAAAATACAATCTAATATTTACAATTAAATAAGTTTACATCTGATGTTAGGTGTTTCTAACGAATTTTGAAATTTCTAAAATTAGCAATGCATAAATGCCTCCATAAATGTAATCAAATGAGAGGATAATTTTAAATAGCAAAACAATATAAAAACATTTTTGAAATATATAAAATTTTAAATTATTATTACAAAAATTGCATTATTCTAAAATTATAAACGTAATTAATAATTTAAAAATTAGAAACGAAAAATAAACTTATATAAATTATCTAAAATATTCGCAAAATTTCTTTACAAATATCCGCAATAAGACTTCAATTTATATCTAATTTTAATCAGATAGTTCAAATAAATTACCAACAAATTTATTTTATGATAAATAAAACCGTAAATTGTTTCTTTTGAAAATATTTCATTCAATATGACAATTCAAACTTAGAATTGCATCCTTAAGGGCCAGTTGCACGACTTTCGGTTTAATCTGCAGAATAGCTATTCTGTAGAATAACTCTAACCCATTCGAAAATCTAAAGATTAAGTACAGAGTGTTGCACGACGTAAAAGATAGCTAATCCGAGTTTAATATTCAGTAGCAAAGATGGCGGTGCGCAGACCAAGAAAAATTTTCGGTTCAAGACTTTTAGGTTCTACGCATTTATTGCTATGAATAATAAAAAGCTCTTATTTTATTAATTTCTTTCGTGTTTTGAAGTCAGATAGATTATACGAATCTTAAGAAGAGTAATGATTTATAATTTTAATGTATTTCTTCTTAAGGTATTTACTATTTTCTATATTTGCAGCTCGGCTTTTTAAGATGTTGGCACGTACCGGTTTAGATATTGTATATGGAAAAATATAATTTCATCGTTCATTTTATCGAATCCTGGACCATATAGAAGTGCAGTTCTTTTGGAAAGTTTTCTCTACTCGTAGTTATCTTTCGATTGGTACTATTTTCATTCATATGGCACTAATGTAAAATTGTACCTTATTTACTTTTTAAATGATAATTTACTTTATATAATACTTTTTCCTATACATGTGCAATCTTTATGAAATAAGAAGTGCACCTATTTATATTTACAAGCTAAATCTGCAGATTAAAGCCTGTTTTAATCTGCAGAATAAGACACATTCAACTGGCCCTGAATAACTTAGTATAGAAAAGTAGCTCACATAGTAAAAAAGATTGAAACCACTGCCCTATACAGCAGTAGTTTGTTACAAAAATGTAACAATAAGAATAGTTATATTAAAGAATAAGCACATAGGTTGGCTAGATGACTGCATAGTAAAGCAGTGCTTGCCATCTTGGAAGAATCAGATTCAATTCTGAAACCTACACCTCCAGCGTTTCAAGACAGGTTTGGTCCCTGCTTGTTAACTAATTTGAATTCACACATAAAGCATGATAATAATGAAATTAGGAAAAAATGTGTGAAAATGCATTGTGCAACAAGAATTTTCTTGAATCTCTATCTTATAGCTTAATCTACTTTTGATCAGTATATTTTTCTTATAAGTCAGGGAATTGCTATATACGTAAGGATCTACATATATCAGATTTATATAACTCAAGGACTACCTATATAAACATTTACACAGTTAACCACTCATCAACTTCAGGAGTTTGTTTCTAAAAATACTATTGGAAAATTTGCAGTTAAAAATTACTATATATAATAGTTGGGATTTTTATTTATAAATATTGTGTTAAATTTTTTATATAAATCTTACAATTTATATACAATAACTCAGAAAGACAAAGTTCTGAACAGAAAAAATTATTTAATACAGAAGCATTTTAATCCTTATTTTGGGCCTACTTCAGCTTATATAAATATAAAAAAATTAAAAACAAACTCAATAGTTTCATTTTTAATTTCCATTTGTAAACAGACGAGGGAGATCCATAGAAGGAAGTAATAACCTACTTGTATTAAATGAGTTTTTCAATTCAGATTTTTGTTTATCTTTGCATTTTACTTAATAAAAAAAGTTAAACATCAAATTTATATTCTGTTTTATATTATCACAGAACTGAGAATATACCGGTAATATGAATTTATCTGTATGAAAATGATATGATCCTATATTTCATCATACATTATAATTATTGAAAATTTGATCATAATTTTTGATTTACTCTTTATCTATGTAATTTTATTCTCACAAAATTAGAGAATTAAAAGTTGAAACATACCTGATTCTTATCAAGTTCACAATTTTTATATTCTTGTTCTCCTTCACTTTGAAAAGTAACAATTACAAAACCAACAAAAATATTCACCATAAAAAATGCAATGATGATGATATAAACAATGAAATAAATTGCCACAACTGGCTGATAATTATAAATGGGACCTATATTCTCAGCATGGGAATCTATCGCTACATAGAGCAATCTGTAAATAATAATAATAAATATAATAATACTATAATAGTAATATAAGAAATGTTATATTTATTTAACAATACAATAATTTTCATTAAAATAAAAATAGTGTAGCATATTACATATAATTGCTTTTTAATAAAAGATAACTTATCAAATTTATAGATATTTGAGAATTTAAAAATAAATATTTTGATTCTTTATTTAAAATTTATCATATTAACACATTAAAGCATAGTGCTTTAACGTGTTAATGATTATTTACCGATAAGAGCAGTTTCATAAGAGATTTTTTCATTGTAAAATTTATTACTTAAAGCAACATAATACACATATAACGTTTAATCTCCAAATTTTTTAGACTAAGCAAAATATATAAAAAATATTAATAGAACAGAATGATGTTATTTAAATATATTGAAACTAAACATGGAATGGATAAATAATTTTCTGGAAAACTTATAATTTACTTAACAGATACATGAAAAGTTTTAATTAAAAAAGATAGAATTAATTCCTTTCTGTCATAATCATCATGATTACTTTTCTCTAATGTAATTCAATTATTGCATAAATTAAGGAAGTACAATCAATTCAATTCCAATATTATATTCCAGTGACATTTGTATTAAAGAAATTTGTCTTTAATACAAATGTCACTGAAATGTAGATCTGCTAAATCAAGGATGTTTCTTTATATTCTATATCAGGATGTTTTATAGGAAGAGTAAGAAAAATTACAGATAGCAGCAGATTGTTTTTGCAGTTTGTCCATGCAGAAACATGGACAAACTGAAATGTATCAGAAATGTTACTCTCAACAGAAATGGAGAATATATTAGCAATGAAATCTAGATGAGAGAAAGTAAAGAATACTAAAATAAAAGAATAATGAAATCTAAGAACATTATTATGAATGAAATTGAATTAAAAAGATTAGAATGGAATAAACTTATAGTATGAGGAGGAGAATAGAGATGAGAAGATTCTAAAAACTATAATGAAATGAGATGTGGAGGGGAAGAAAGAAAGACTTGAAACTAGATTGTAGGAACAGAGGGCTTTACACAGTCCTAGTATTGTGACCACCACTGGTCTATTGTGCACCCCCAACAGGATCATCTCATAAGAAGTCCCATCTTTATCACAAAAGGCAGTATCTTTTTCAATAGAACTGAAAAAGATCTTCTGATGTAAGAAAATGCAACAACAGAGTTCATAACAGCACTAGTAGCAAGTAACATAGAAATTTTAATTTCTTAAAACGTATGCAACCGGCCCTAAGAGAAATAATCTACTTACCTCTAAGTCCATAATAAGAGAATCTTTCACAGAATTCATTTCCAAGGACGAAAAATACGGCCTTGGGGTAGGTATCCAAAGTGGAAACATTATTATTGCTTTCCTTCTGGACCGAAGTCGATCGTCGGACTGCTAACAAAGGAGTTGTTTCTACGAGAAGCAATTAATGAGAAATACAAGAAACCTGGGATCCACAGATAACTCTCTGGCCTACCTTTCGGTGGCGGATCCATAATGTTAAAGCTACGGCCTTCGTATTTTACATCTTTTTATAACTTTATGATAGGGTAAAGACTAGCAGATAACCTTCCATTGTATTTTAGATAAGTTGTTTTTTATCAGCCTTTAAATTTAACCGGCTTATCCGTTGATAGAACGGACAAAGAACCGAGAGTTTTTAAAAAATTATCCATTTTGCACCGTCACTTTCTTATTTTTATATCTGCCATTATTTTTGCTTATTTTGTTTCATTTTTATTTTGATTTCAATTGACAGACAAGTTTTAATTCTAATAAAGCCAAATATTTATTTAGAAACATTAATTTAATAATTGCTACGAAATACAGTATCAGTTCCACTAACCATTTTGATACTGTAATTTGCAGATAAATCCTACTCATATAACATATTAATTGAATTAAAAAAATTAGGAACATATTATTGATCTCGAAAATTTGTCTGTCTAATTTCTAATCTTATCCTAAATTAATTTATAAGTTTTTAACAAATTGCGTCCAATTAATACAATATTACCAACTACAGTTTTCTTCTAAGAAAATATATATAAGCCATTGATTATAAATCGTCCAGATGTCACTTATATCAACGCTTCTGAAACCATTTGTTGTGGCAGACTGGCAATTATTTACAGTTCACCAGGGACCGTGTAGGATTATTTACTTGCCTCATGAAATAGGATTTATGTAATAGTATATTATTTTCTTCATTCCGTATATGACGATACTCAAAGTATGTATTGTAAAAAGGGTTTGGTAGAACGTAATCTAGAAACTGTGATACTATAATGTATTAATGTTATGCTTCTTAAAATGTTTCTTTTCTACCAAATTCATGACCGGCAACCGATGGCTCACGAAGTTAGAATTAATTTACGGATTGCCACTTTCAATAGCATCGAATTAGAATTTTTCAGCTGGAGAATTTGGAATCTATTTTCGTTCCCATTTCTAGGAAACTTCCAGTTAAATTATACAATTATCTGTACTATAATTGTATTATTGAAAATGAGAGTTTGATTTTAAGTTCCCTTATTTCTTCGATTCTATGAAGGTATTTTTTCACATTTTAAATATGTCTGAAATCGAGATGCATCATATAATCGAATATTATATTATAATCGGATGTTTTTGATTAGATAACTATTGATAATGATACAGTTATCAATACAAAATATTAAAAATAACTTTTCGTGTTATATAAAAATAAAATATTAAGTAAACAATGAAAATTTCATAATGAATATTATCTATGAGTTTTTTGCTATAATTTATTTAAAAAACTATAAAATCATTTCATAAATATCGGTTGTAACTTAAAATTGAATTATACAATTGGTGATAACTTCATATAATACAGCAAAAGATACATTGGTAATACTCGATTAATATATTAGATAATAAAATAGCGGATTTCCTGAAATTTTTGTAAATGATGTCTTATTAATTCACTTTTATTTTAGAAGTCGGAATATAATGTTTTCTATTTTTATATTATTGATATTTTTTAAAAAATTTGACTACAGATTACGCTTTTTAGCAATTTTATCATAACTTCACAAATAAAATTTTAATAATTTTCTCTCACATAATGTTTTTTAATCAAAATTAGGGAGGAAAAAAAAGAAAAATTACGTGAATGAGTCGATAAATTGATGGTACGTATTGCAGTCGATTTGTGTCTTACAATCGATGAAATATGGTATTTGATTCCAATAATTTTAAACAAACTTCAATTAAATATTACTTTCGTCCTCTTAGTGCCCCTGGAGCGGAAAGAGGATAGGGAGTTAGTCATTACAAGACTTCTAGTTAGAGAATATATATTATAGTAATATTGGGGAAAGTTGGCTAAATTGTACCCCCTAAGAAAATAATGCTCCTGGAAATTAAACTATAAATCCAAAACAAATAATCTGTTTTTTGTTTAAAAGTTTATTTTGTTGCACTCAGTTTTAATCAAAATAAAACTATAAAAATTTATAATCTTTTTCATAAATAATAGAAGGGAAAAAAGGGTAATTTGGTACGATTTAGAGTACCGGTTCGCTAAATTGTACCCATTTGATTTTAAATCGTACCTCTAAGAAAATCAGGAATATTTAAAGAAAAAAAAACGAAATAATAATTATGTATTTATTTTTTATAAAATCTCAGAATGTTTTAATATTAGAAAAAGGAAAGAGTTATTAATATCACTACTGCTCTGAAGAAATTGTTATTTATTAAGAATTATAATTAAGTTACAAAAAATACTCATTCACATAAAATCAACACTTATAATATTCAATAAACTCAAGTTTATGAATTAAGCCCTAATTTCGGTTTCCCAAAACTCTTCATTTTTTATGGAAATAAACTATTATACTTCGAACTATTCTTTATGCAAACATCAGGATTATCAGTGCATGTTTCATGCAACCAGTTTTGGCATTTAAAGCATTTAATTCAGTCTACTTTGGGTCCGTTTTTATCAAAATAGTAGCCCCCACAAACTACACAACTATTATCATCATATGTGATCACAGAACGCTCTCCAGTTTGTCCACCGTCAGTTGTTCTTTCTGATCATCATCATTTTTTTTCTACATAAATGTACGAATTACATAACAAATATAGTATAAATATATTATATCTAAATAAATTACAATCAAACGGGTCTAGGGCGTCGATTAAAATAAGTCAGATAAATCATACTGGTACGATTTAGCGATTAGCCACCGGTACGATTTACCGAATTTTTTCAATTTCATAAAAATTGAAAACTACGAGAAAACGTCTAATGATTTTACCAATCTGTTAGTGGTACCACATAATAGATTAAATTCGACAAATGAAATGTTATAATAATAAATTTGAATGTTCATTTTTCACTTTTGAAATGGTTTAGACCAGTGGTTCCCAACCTTTTTTTGGCCATGCCCCACCTTAGCATCTCTAAAATCCTGATGCCCCCTGTGACATATAATTTTTATTATTCAAAAACTGAACTCCTATTCACGTAGAGAAAGCCTAAAAGGCTATTAACTTGGTCTAAATAGGCTTCCAAACACATGGTATCCATGAAACAGAAAAATAAGAGAATGAAAACACAGTTGAAATATTGAGGAAGAAATCACTAAAAATTATAAAAAAATAATAATAATAATATGAATTAATAAGAAAAAACAGAAAATAAAGTTTCACAACCGCCGTGTACATTCTGATTTTAATTTTAAAAAAGTGTAGGTCACAATATATATTTATATACTGTATATATTCCCCTAAAACCGTATGAAATGAAAAAAATTCATTGTTAATAACTTATTCTCGAATTGCTCCCCTAAAAAATCAAATTGCTCCTTTGTGGGGCGTACGCCCCACATTGGGAAACACTGATTTAGACAAAATTCCGAAAACTTACATCGAAGTTGCAAAAACTGATGTTTAAAGTTTGCTCATCATTAAATCGCTTGAAATCGAAAATAATATGGCGGCATTCATATGACATAGGATACAACAAAACAGTGTTGATACATAAAAAATATGATAACTCGTTTAAGAAAAACAGCGGTGGTACGATTTAACGTACGGTACAATTTAGCCAACTTTCCCCTATTGTCTATTCTAAATGTAAGAACAGTATCCACATTTCTAAGAACGGAGATTAATAAATTATTTCTGACTTTCTATACCTGTACAGTACTTCTATCTGATATTCGGAGTAATTGTCAGATCATGTTCCAAGTATGTACCAAGTTTAATATTTTTGATTCAGCCTACTTGCAATGCTATTTAGCGTTCAAATATTCTATATAGAGAATAATTTTTGCATTTTTCGACGCCGATTAATTGTTGCACGCTATTGCACTACCAAAAAGATTTTTAGGGAGTGAGTTAGCGATTCTTAAAGACAACGAGCTCGCTAGGTACCAGACATTTTAAATCTAGTTTCGTTAAGTGTCCAACTTCCATTTTAAATCTAAATTCCGTTAATAGAAATTAGAATGTCTGAAATTGCCACTGAACACTTCGAATTCTTCGGCAATCCCTTCAATTCTAATTTTTCCTATCAATACAACTACTCCGTTCAATCCCAATTATCCGCCATTCAGAGACTTTCAACATATTTGGCCTGCTGAATCAAAGGTAGTCAACTCTACGTTAAACTATAGCTTAATATTATTAAAAAACTTCACTATGTTTTTATTTCAATTAAAATCCATCTTAAAAAGCTTTGCATTATCCTGAAAAATTTATCTTTACCTGTTTAGACTATTTTTAAACTCTTCAATTATCACAACTTCAAAAACTTTAAATCAGATAAGTACAAATAATTCTAAATTAATTCATTTTTTGCGAGTTAATTATCATATTAATTTTACACAAATTGCAAAAAACATAAATTAATAAGTATAAAATGGTTTGTTTATATTCAGTCTAATTTTAAACACTATTTTCTGATCTGAAAATTCTAATTTTTATAATACAAAAGTTAGTTTGCAGTCAATAGTTCTGCATCCTATTTTATATTAAGACTGTACAGACTAATTGGCCTAATTTTTCATTTCAGTGAATGATTTCTTTCAATTTGATACATACAAAATAGATTTAAATAAGCACAATATTCATATATTATCATGACAGCATTTATTTTTAAAATAAAGCAATTACAAATGAATAGATTCTGTGATATTCTTGGGAATAGCTGTAGAAGTTGGTGTTATTGATAGCGTATCCTTAGTAATTTCAGTATAAAAATAAAATGCAATAGCTAGAAGACCTGTTCCTAAAAGATCACCTAAAGCAGTTAAAAGTGGAATTGCCGAATTATCTGGATCTATCTTCCACCTCCACATCAAATGAATCATTATATGAGCAATATACATTAAAATGGCTACCTAAAATAAATAAAAATGTGCATTATTTAAATATTTATACGAAAATTGCATTAATACTAATATTGCGTTTTAACATTTCTAATAATTTATTATCAATATTACCTGTAAGAGAGTAGCGATTAAATAGATAGGCAGAAAAATAAAATTAAGGTTAGTTTGGCCATCTTTAATTAAATGAATACTGTAAGCAAATATTATATGCCCAGGAATTACCATTGACATGAGAATTCTGGTTGTGCGTGAGTGTTCATCTAGAAAAAAATAAAAAATATTAATTTTCGAATTTTAAACTACAATTTTTTACATTTGTATAACAAATATTTCCATTGGTTTTTAGTACAGTAAGACCCCGTTTACCGCGGGGGATACGTTCCAAACAAACCAAGCGCTAAACGAAACAGCGTTAAACGAGGTCATCTTAACACGTAACTAATGGGAATAGGTGAAACGAAACAATGAATAGAAAAATATATGTACCTTTTTTATTTTGTAACATGTATTATTACTATTGTATTATATTAATTATAAATATTTTTTGTTGTTAATATCGATTTGTATTTATAAATCATTCATGAAAATAAAAAATATTCAAGTAAATAATTTGTTTGTGATGAGGAAGTTTCTTCCTCATTAATAAGTTTTATTTTTTCATTAAGAATCATCTAACGAAAAATAGCTTGCCTTTTCCTCTTTCGTTCAGTAAACAAATGTCGATAGCGAGACATCGTATCCATGACACTATGTCTTGTCTTTGAACTTCTAACAAAATTTGAATCATTTTGTGAAAACTGATCCATAATTTCCGTAATAGTGGCTAAATTTTAACTGTAAATAACGTTGATGAACGATCATTAATATTAACTGTGATCGCAGCAGTCTTTCATTTGTACTGAACTCAATCTTTCACTGAACCAGTGGCGGCTCGCCCATAAGGGCTGCAGGACTGCAGCCCTCCCACCAAAATGAAAACATTTTAAATTATTATAGCTATTACATTACTATACAATTATTTTACAAACATCATTTTTTCCGTTCGTAGTATATTTATTTTTGAATTGTAGGTACTAGGGTACCTCGATAGGCGCTCTGTATTGTATTGTATGAGTCAGTGCGATTGCGTACTCATCAGGGCTGCAGTCATGTATTGTACGAGTCAGTGCGATTGCGTACTCATCAGGACTGCAGTCACAATGTATGAGTCAGTGCGATTGCGTACTCATCAGGGCTGCAGTCAGTGTGAGTCAGTGCGATGTATCTCGATAGGCGCTCCTAGGCGCTCTGTATGTGTGTATTGTATGAGTCAGTGCGATTGCGTACTTGCTCTGTATGTGTGTATTGTATGAGTCAGTGCGATTGCGTACTCATCAGGGCTGCAATCAGTGCAGACCGAGTCACACCGCATAGCCAGTGTATTGAGCAGGTGGGGGTAACCCGTGATATACGTTTTTGTAGATCGGAAGAGCCAAGTGGGGTAACCCGTGATATACGTTTTTGTGATATGTATATCGTGGGCTTGAATCAGTGCAGACCGAGTCACACCGCATAGTCAATGTACTGAACAGGTGGTTAACCCGTGATATACGTTTTTGTGATATGTATAACGTGGGCTGCAAACTGGGGCTGCCAACATTGGCAGTCCGCACTACGTATTTTATTATAATTTTTTTCAGCCCTCCCATAAAAATCATCCACGAGCCGCCACTTCAGCCCTCCCATAAAAATCATCCACGAGCCGCCACATACGTAGTTTATTATACGCCCTACATATTTTATTATAATTTTTTTCAGCCCTCCCACAAAAATCATCCACGAGCTGCCACTGCACTGAACTGATATCAAACATATTGCGAGACGGCATAGGAGTATCAAAGAAACAAATTAGTGCGATTTCGGATATATGTGAATATTTGAAAAACTGAAATGTGTGATATTTGAAAAACTGCGCCAAAATGAATCAATAAAAAATATAGAATTCGAAAAAATCGCATTATATTGAAACAGCGTTAATCGGGGTCTTACAGTATATTATTACAATGATTATTTAAAATTAATATGCTATTAAAAAATGAAAAAGAATAGTATACAGTACATTATAAACTATAACATTGTGTTTAAAGTTAATTTATTTCATATTTTATTTTATTTTCAGTTAAATTTAAAAATAATTTTTCAAATATTGTTATCTATTTTCGATAGGATTTTTATTAAATTCTCTAATAATTAGTTGTGTACTCCAATAGATATTTGTCATTGTGCTATCTTATTATAAATAACATTTCAATATAAATCTACTATAAATATTTTATGTGACAATATTAATGACATTTTGCAGTACTCACATTTTCCGAAAAATACTGAACATGGAGACATACATATTTTGTTGCTACTTCTTGGCAGTGTTCCCAATTTGGATCTTTGATGGAGATAAGTAGCTAAACGACTAGCTTGAACAGCAACTAAATTGCCGCCCACACCTTAAAATTAAAACAAATTGTTAATAAGATTCTTCACTATTATTATAGCTTAGCATTACTTTTCCAAGAAATCATCAGCGACAAGAAAATAATTACTTCTACCATTTATAACAGGTTGAAAGACAGCCATTCCTTCATACTTTGTGACAGCAATCTCTAAAATATAACCCCCAGCACTGCAAAAAAAATTATATAAACTATTTTGTAAATATAATTTTTTACATTAATATATGAAAGAAAACATATATTATAGTATTTTATAAGCATATTTTAAATTCTTACAGATGATGACAAAATAAATAATAAGAAATTAAAAGAATATAAGTAAATTTTAATAAATATAAGTTTTAGTGTAATTTTTTGTTTTTAATTATAAATAATAGTAACAAATACTATAAATTATACAGAAATAATTTATTAAGAAACTCGATAAATTACATATTTATTCGCATGTAACAATATAATATTTGTATCATTTAAAAATTTACTGCAAAGAAAAATAATCAATTCTATCAGCATATATGGTAAAAAGAACGAATAAGATAATTCCAATTTTTTCTGCATATTCTTATATTATTTATAAATTAAATGCATAAATCTAATTCTGATTTCAAGATTTTGCTCTTTTGACAAACGAGGAAGTAAATTTTACAGAAATTCTTTCTGAATTTCTATAAAACTTAATTTCCATAAATTAGAATCATTTTATTTGTAGTTGAATAAATCAAATAAAAATCAATATAATACTGTATTTGAATAAATTCGAATAATGCTAAATACTATTATATAAATTGCATAAAACTATCAACAATGTTAAAGTTGGATATATATTTTTTTTTTCTATAAAATATATCATTAAAATTTGTTTTAATAAACATCAATTTTTTCTATTAGACTAATATATATAAAAAATTAATTTTTTAAATATGATAAATGTTTTAATTTGTATTATTTATCGATTAAAAATAGTTTTCAAATAAAGAAAGTTCTTTACATTTTTTATAGATATTTGGCATATTGCGCCATCTATCGATTAAGTTATTAAAATTTGTTTATTCGAAATTTCCGTAAAAAAAGAAAATTTTATAAATAAATTATTTTATGTAATCGAATTGAAATGCTACATCAAATTTCACGTAGCTTTAAATATATAAATATATATATAATTACAATAATATGCATAATATCTGCAACTACTGCACTTTTTAGCTGGGAAAAAATATCAACAACTGTTCATTTGATAGTAAGACATATCAAATTTGATTATAGTGATTTGGCAGTTCTCAAGATGCAAAATAATGCGACAAAAAATTTGCCAAAAATAAATCCATCTGTTCTCGAGATACTGTATGTAGAGATAAATAAATACCCTACACATGTACATTTATTCATACAGAACTGCTGTTTATGCATAATGCATAATAGTACTGTACATATTTCAGATTACCATAATATAGTTATGCATTTTATTTATAAATCTTAAAAGTAAGATAGTATATAAACAATTTAAACAGATTTTTATTATATTAAATATTTTATTGTATTGCCATCTTTTCTTTTCTAAATTCCACACTAGTTTTAGTGAATGCAAATAATTTTAAAAATAAGATTATTTTATCGGATAAATAACACAAATCCAAAAAATTGAGCTATACAAAAATAAAATTCACGAATTTCAAATCTTCATAACAGAATTCTAATTTACAATAGTTATAACAGTTTTATCCATAACAAGATATCAAAATACAAAATATTTTATAATTTTATGATGAGATCTAACTAAGAAATTTTAGTACTGTATTTTCTCTGTTTTTTATTCTTTGTAAAAATAAAACATAAAGAAAAACAATTTTTTTAATCTTTTTTATAATAAAATATATATATATATAAAACCTATTTATTAAATGAAAATTCCTCAGAGTTTTTCAAATTTAAAATATATATATATATATAAAACCTATTTATTAAATGAAAATTCCTCAGAGTTTTTCAAATTTCATTGGATAGCAGCATTGATGCATCATAGTACCTACTGATAATTTTTTTAAGAAAATATTTTTCTTCTTAATTTTTAGTTATTAATTATAAACTTTTAGCTGTTGCATAATCTGAGGGTTAGACCTTTCCAATGATATATTTTCTCAAATGAGTTCAATAATTAGATCATAAAAGATGTAACATTTTCATATTAATAGAATGATTTTCTAAATTTGATTAAATTCTATTAAAAACTTCTCAAATGCTTAATATTCTCCTTAATAATTCAAATAGTATATAAAATTTTAATCAATGAAATCAAAGGATTGTAATTTCATTTTGATTATTTGTTTTTTTTTTTTAAATATTAATTTTTCATCAGAGGAATTAATAAACTATTTATGGATTAAAATTTTGGTGGGCTACATAAATAGGTAAGTAAAACATAAAACTAGTTTCATATTTATATCATCTGTAAAAATGAATATTCTTACTGAATACATTAATATTTAATTATATAACAATAAAGAAACACACACTGAATATATTGTATTTACTAATAAGAAGAAATGGATACTGATGATTGAATTGAAAAATTTATAGAAACAGTTTATTATATAAGACTGGTTTAGACTGAAGTCATCAAGGAATATTCCAATAGGAATTTAACTGCTCAACTTTGGACAGAAGTTTGCCAAACTAAGATAGAAAACTGGTATAACTTGACTCCATAAGAAAAAAAAACCTTAAAAAGTAATGTCAAATGATATAAACAACTGAACTCCACAGGTGGGAGGCTTGAGTACATAAACTACATTAGTGGATAATTGTGAAATATTTAAATCAGCTTAAAGCAGGGGTGGGCAATTATTTTCTGCTGTGGGCCGGATAAACAGTCTTCAGGCTAAAGCGGGCCGCATAAAGATTGAAAAATACCTAAGGGCGAATTTACCTTACGGCCCCGTAATTATGTAATTATTAATTATTATTATGTAATTAAGTAATGAAATTATTGATGATAACATTAGCTACTCCATTAATAATTAATAAAAATTACTTTGACATAAAATGACTATTCATGCTCAAGCAAGATTGATTTTTGCACATATTCCTCTCACCATCACACGGGACATGAATAATAGATGTGCCAATTTATCTGCACACGTTCTTGTCAATCTTGCTAATGTGTGTATCCAGAGCTGGACACAAAGAATATATTCGTGTATCCAGAGCCGGATTTGTATTTTTGGGGGCCCTAGGATGAATTTGTTTGCAAAGAGTTCAAATGCATCTGTAGAAATTATTATTATTTTTTCATTATAAACATTATAAAATAATTCATCCTACAAATTAATAAATTCAGACAATTTTCTTTAAAAACAATTATTTTATCCAACTGACTGATTACTAACAACTTATTATATCAGAATGTTACCAAAATATTAGGCATCTACGTAATTAATTTTGTAAAAACAAATTTACAATTTAAGGTGAATGGTAAAATTTACTATGCTCATGGTTAATAATAATATCAAAATTTGAAGTATCGTAACTCGATAATTTATGTGTACACTAGCGACAATATCCATTATTTTATTTTTTCTTTTCGAGTCGAATTTTACAAATGTGGGCCTTGAAACTTAATGTGTTCTAGTTTATGCGGCGGGCCGTATAAGATGCCTTCGCGGGCCGCCTTTTGCCCACCCCTGGCTTAAAGGGTATTAGTATTCCAATTAAACTTTTAATAATGTGTTTACTTCCTTTGTCTCTCTGTTTTCCATCCATTATAATTTAGTAATAAATTTATTACAATAATTTGTTTAATTAAATATTGATAGCTTCTACTTAAATTTTTCTAAATAAGTCTTAGATCAGGGGTGGGCAACCTTTTTTTGTAGGAGGCCGTATAGAAAAATTTATGGTGGGCCACGGGTCAAAACAAATCAATTGATAATAATAGTATTTATTTAAAAAAGTGAAGGTACAGATATGAGCCAAAACAAAAACAGTTGATAATAATAGTATTTATTTAAAAAAGAGAAGGTACAGATATGTAAACTGATGATAATAGTATTTATTTAAAAAAGAGAAGGTACAGATATGTAAGCATAGCATTGGTATTAGATATAATATGTGGGTATGTAAGTATACATAGCGTTGGTATTAGATATAATAAAATAATGTGGCCTAGGCCGGAGGTTGGCTACCCTACTCTTAGATGTTGCTGCATAAATAATCAAACCATAAGATACAATACTTATCTTTTTTGCATTCAGCCAGGCTTTACATATTAGCTCAGAAATATATCTCAGATATTGCCAAGTAAAACCAGCTTTTCTATATAATTTTTTTTATTAAGTAATCAATATGAAATTTGAAACTTAATTTTGCATCTAAAATAATTCCTTAATCTTTATGACTCTCTTGAAAAAGAAAAGATCTCCCAAAGATTTGTATCTCTATATCAGTATCATGTTGTTTATTCAAATTATGTTTCATAAATTCTGTTTTATTTAGATTTATTACAAAATTGTTATGGTAGAACCTAGAATGCATAATTTTTAAATCTGATATTAAATTATTTCTGAAAGAGCATTCCAATAGGAATTTAATCGCTCAACTTTGGACAGAAGTTTGCCAAACTATGGTAGAAAATTGGTATAACTTACCTAGAAAATGAGCTGTCAGCCAACTGTTTAGTTGCATGTGGGCACACGTCTCAATCGGTTAACTGTTTAATCACTTATGTGGGCACAGAGAGAGAATTGGTTGATCAAACAATCAGACAACTGCATATTTTATGTGGGCGTGAGGCCTAAATCTTGAGCATTTCAAACTTCTATTCAAATTTTTACTTAAGACAGCAGGATTTGATGGCTTCTCTGTATCAGTTAATGAGTCTCTCTCATTGTGCAGGAGGTTAAAGAGAGTCAGGCATATATGAAATACCAGTACAAGATAAGAAAACATGCAAATCAGCTATATATATATTGGAGTAACAAGAAGAAACCTCGTGCAGAGGCTTGACAAGCACAAGCAAGACATACTTAAGGGTAGACTAACAACCGCTTTAGCCATCAAATCCTATACAACTGTCCTACAGATAGATGGGATAGCACGAAAATTAAAAAACCACTCTGAACACTTCGGCAAAGCTTAATTACAGAACCCTTGGAGATAATAACTAGAAAGAAGACAGCGGATATTCTTAACGAAAAACCAGCTCATGATCTCCCCCAGCATGGAAATAAATACACTATCAAAAAAATAAATCGCCCTAAGCTTCCAGCCTGGCTTAATAACACAACTGTTTAGGATTAGCACTCCCAACTCTAACCATGAATTTTTTTGAATTACTAATTCTTGTTTATTTTGATTATATTTTTATTATATATATTACAATTTTAAACATACACTAATGCTTAATCTAATTATATTTGCCTTTTAGATAATAATTTTCTGTTGCTATAATAACTAATATTGTTCCAATATTAGAATTTGTATTGTTCCAATTCCTGTAACCTGAAGATGGCAAATAGCAGAAAATGTTTGTTACTGTAAATAAATTGTTCTTAACTGCTAGAAAGTGCTTTCTTTCTATTTTAATTTGTTAAAATAGTCTAAGTACAAGCAGTTTTCTAATTTAGCATGACAGGAGAAGAGCTATATAATAATGAATTTTTTATCTGTATTTCAACTGAAATAGGCCACATGTATATAAATAGCCAGAAAATACTTTTGGAAATAAATAGATAATCATGAGTGTGCTTATGATATACTGTATATTTGTTATTTTTATATTAAAAACTTTAGAGATATAATTTATGCTGATAAATTCATTTTGTAAATATTTATTCATATTTGATTTCATCAAAAAATTTTTCTGTTTGATGCATAGTTTGAAAGTGAGTTAAGTCATACTTCTTGATGATTTATTATTTACCTATGTTTAACAATAATTCATGAAGTGACTAACCTTATGACAATAATATACAGCTGAAACAATTTGCCGAAATATTCTACGAGCTTCAGTTTCTGCAAGGGACTTCCTAGTTTTTAAGTAATCGTACATTTCTCCACCACTAGCATATTGCATCACTAAGACAATTTTTTCTTTATTTTCAAATACTAAAAAATAAATAACAAATTCATCAGAATTATAGTAAATAAAATTAATATTTTTTAATAATATTCATTCATTGGAATATTGAAATATATATTTTAAAATATTAATAGTTCTTGTAAAAAAAAAACAATTCTTAAATTATTTCCATTTCAATCTCTCTACCTTCTTCAAAATTATATATTACTTTAATCAGCACTATGATAGGAACACTTCAATTAAAAAATTTATTGCATTAAATTAGTATGATACAGTATTTGTATTTTATTATCCAATTGAATTTTTTTGTTTGTAAAGTCTATATACCTATACATTGCATTATAATTTCATAAAACAGTTTTACATAGTTGAAGAGGGTTATAATTGACTGAAAATATTACATTACTGTATCATGCTAATTTAATGTAATAAAATTTTTTAAGTGAAATGTTCCTACTGAAGTGCTGATTAAAGTAATATATAATTCTTAAATTATATTGGCAATCTATATTATTTTATATTATCAAAATGTCAAAAACTAAAATCTCAATTAACTGCTGATAATAGGAATAAACATAATACCATATTACTTTGAATTTAAGCCACCCTCGAATTTAAGCCGCAGTAGGATTTTAAAATTGGAAAATAAGAAAAAATAAAAATGATTTTTTAATAGGTATTGAAAAATAAACATTTTTATTTACTTGAATAAATACTAGCATGCATAATAAGCTACCTAATTTATTGAGAATCTTCTTCAGATATACTATCATTTTGTTTTTTTTTAAATAGCACCAGGTATCTTCTCCCAAACACGTTCTAATCAATCTTTCATTTTTTAAATAATGCCAGGTATCTTCTCCCAAACATGTTTTAATCAATCTTTCATCAATTCTGTTGTCATCCATGCATTCTTTTGTGCTAGAACCTTAGGAAAATTTTCCTTGGGTTCAGTTTTTTGTTTATAATAATAAAAAGTGGCAATTTGTTTCCATCAGCGGTTATAAACAGCAGTATAGTAATTCGTAATTTTTCTTATAATTAAAATATGGCCAGATAAGACATGATTCTACAAGCTACTATCAAGCAGCAACTGGATTAAATCAGAAAATACAAACGGGGGACCACCGAATAAAACTGTTATCAATGGTCATAATACTATGGGCATGACTAGAGCGTAAAGCAAAAACCCGAACGTTGGGGAGTGGGAGATGGGAGAAATAAGATGTTAAAATATTTGCTTTGAATTTAAGCACACCCAAAATTTTATCTTAAAAATTGGAATAAGAAGTGCAGCTTAAATTTGAAGTAATATGGTAACTCTAATAGCATTCAACAGCAGCTGATAAATAGTAAACTTTAATGTAACGTTTTCAGTCATATAAACAATTATCTTCAGTACTGTTCAGATTCAAAACTTTACTATCTGCATTTTTTTTTTTTAATGCACTGAACTTTTTTATATCATATGAAATGATATAAAAAGTTCAATGCATATGATTGCTGAAGGCCATAAAAGACCCAAATGTTATTCATGGGTATTATTAATTAATAATAAATATTACATATATATGAGACAAGTGCTTATTTTATTTCTTATGATATTCTAAGAAGAAGATTATGTTTTAGAAGATCATGGTTAATTTATAGATTGTTTTCTATTGCATTTTAATTAAATATAATAAAAAAAAAACTATTACCTTCATGTATATGTATTATATGAGGATGTTGAACATATGACATAATTTGAATTTCTCGACGAATTCTTATTAAATCTTGTTCATTTTCAATTTTTGCTTTCTTAATTGTCTTAATTGCAACCTTTGAATTAAAAATAATAAATACTAATTCATATTAAATTTTATTTTAAAAAAATTTGAATTAAAAAATTTCAAAATTCTATATCATTTTTTAAATAAAATACAATAACTTATTAAACAAATTATAGTATACTCTCTAAAATCAGGCACTTTAGAATCTAGAATTCTAATTCAGAAGTGTCAAAACTCAGTTCTTACAGAAGACCATTTAAAGAAAACACAATATTGAAAGGACTATATTAAACAACAATGTAATGTGAGAAGCTAAAAGTAAACATTCAAACTGGTTGCATTTCTAATTGTTTACACTTTACAGCACTTTCTTTTATAGGAAATTAAAATTTATAAAAAATTATATACATTCTATAGGTAAAAATTATATAGAATTAAGTTTTTAAATTTGAATAACAAATTAAATAAAGTTTTACTATAATATCCTGTTTATGAATTATGATAGTAGTTAAATTATGTAAAATACTTAATTTAAAAAAAAAAAAATATTTATGTCAGTCAGTAGACCACACTAAAGAATACTAGGAGTCCATATGCAGACCATGGGCTGTGTTTTTGATATGTCTATTCCAATCCAATACTTTTTACAGAAAAAATCTTCAAAAGTTAGAAACTTTAAAAGCAATCTGTCAGTTCTTAATACTTTGTTTATTACTTTAGAAGTTTTTACTTTAATTGCTATCAAATATCACTGAGATTCTTGCTATTTTCCTTATTGTAATCTTTCTTGCTTGTGCTTTATAGGCACATCTCAGAAAATGAATAAGTTCAGGCCCTTCTAACATCCATGTTAAATATACAGGCACTCTTCTACATAAAATCATTCAACTTATGATAATCTGATATTATGATTACTCTTACAATAAACCTAATATCACTAGCCAAATTATATCCCTTAAAACTTTAATGGTATTTTTAATGATTTGAAAGAATTTAAACTAATTTTAGCACCATTTTGTAATTAGAATAATTAATATTTTACTAAATTAATGAGTGGCGCCATCTATTAATTAATAACTAAACTAGAATTTTTAACTAATTTATCTGAAGAAAAAATCCGCCTCGGCCCAGGATCAAACTGGGGACCTTTGGGCTAACGTCCCAACGTCATACCGCAAGACCACTGAGGCCAATGAGCGGATTGATTCTCCAGACAGTTATATTAATTTAGAATTAATTTTTGATTATTTACATCGGACTTTGCTGATAGATCTAATAAGAGAAGATTTTTGTTATTTCCTTTGAATAAGTATAAATGCTTCTCAATTTATAAACATTCATACTTAAGAATAGCATTATTTCATTTTCAAATTTCAGTAAATCTTCAAGAATTTTAAACATTACGATAGCAGAATTTTTTAACAACTAATATAATGTAAATTTTGCAGTTAGCTAATATTATGGCAATATTTCAAAACTTCAGTGATTACATTAAAAAAACCCTCACTTTATAACTAAAACTTTTTATTCACATCTGCAAAATAACAATCTTCTAACTGGATCAATTATAAAATATATTAACATAGTGCTGCCTAGCTGAGTTAAAAGTTTTTTATGAAACAAGAATAAAAAGTCACTGAAAAATAAAAACAGATTATACAAAGAAAATAATTTTTGAATCTTGTTTAAAAAATTTCAATGAGAAGATTTCTCCAAATAAACCTAATATCACTAGCCAAATTATATCCCTTGAAACTTTAATGGTAAATTTAATGATTTGAAAGAATTTAAACTAATTTTAGCACCATCTCATAATTAGAATAATTAATATTTTATTAAATTAATGAAAGGCGCCATCTATTAATTAATAACTAAACTAGAATTTTTAACTAATTTATCTGAAGAAAAAATCCGCCTCGGCCCAGGATCGAACCGGGGACCTTTGGGCTAACGTCCCAACGTCATACAGCAAGACCGCCGAGGCCAATGAGCGGATTGATTCTCCAGACAGTTATATTAATTTAGAATTAATTTTTGATTATCTACATCGGACTTTGCCGATAGATCTAATAAGAGAAGATTTCTGTTATTTCCTTTGAATAAGTATAAATGCTTCTCAATTTATAAACATTCATACTTAAGAAGAGCATTATTTCATTTTCAAATTTCAGAAAATTTCAAAAAATCTTCAAGAATTTTAAACATTATGATAGCAGAATTTTCTAACAACTAATATAATGTAAATTTTGCAGTTAGCTAATATGGCAATATTTCAAAACTTCAGTGATTACATTAAAATACCCTCACTTTATAATTGGAACTTTTTATTCACATCTGTGAAATAATCTTCTAACTGGATCAATTATAAAATATATTAACATAGTGCTGCCTAGCTGAGTTAAACAGAATCAAATTTAGGTCATCATAATAGATCGACATATCTACAAAAATGCTTGCTCTTAATCTGATGAAGTCCATGATGTATTTCAAATTAAACCTAATTAATATGCAAAAAATTCATATTGTGAAATCTTGCTTAATTATTGTCAAAATCTTTTGAAACTTTTACAATTTATTACATTTTTCATTCTCATTCTAACACTGAATATTTTTTCAAATTTTATTTCTTTCACAATTTTTCATTTCTTACACAAGATTAAAGAAAATGCAATCTTTTTGTATGAAATCTTAGCCATCCAACAAAATATTTGGTATTTTTTGATAGTGGCAAGTCTTATGAATAAAATAAGGTATGAATGAAGAAAATCAGATATTTTTAAAAATTATTGATAAAAAACAAAGTATTATGCAAATTTTCATTAATGAAATTATGTCATAATTAGTAAACTCCCAATGTCTATATTTAATATTAAATTGCCAGTCATGTCTATGAAAGTACTTTACAGAACGAAACAAATCTGTTTAAAGACAGCTATTACAGATGCTAGCAGAAATTTTCATAAGCTGAGATGGTTACTCGAGCAATGTAAAGTGAAATGTATACAAGCAGGATTGATGGCAGTCATTGATTTTGGGGCAGAAAACATGCGTAGAATGAAAGAGAAGCTCAGAAAGAGATGTTAAGAAACTAAAATGGATTTTAAGACGGCAAGTTAAGGGTATACTAGAAAAAAACATTTAAATTAGAAGAAGTACTGACAATAATAGATGATATACAAATCCCACCAATAGTGAAGAAAGTATTAAGGAAAGGTCTGGCCTGTGCCTTAGTAAAGCATACAAATATAACGGAAGACATCCCTTTGCTGGAAAGAATTATAAGTAACCAGGAAATGCTGGAAAGAGAAAACTTAAGATGGGAATATATAAGAGACAATTGCACAATTACTGAAAATGGGCTGCCACAAAAGTCTACATACAGTATGCAAATGTCCACATCAGCTGGTGTGTTATCTGATTTACATAAAATTAATAGCAGTTGTCAAGAATCTTGGCATAATATAAATGTCGAGCAAGATAAAAGAGCATGTACGGAGGGAAATAAGAAGGACAATGCGGAGCTAAAAACAACATTAAAATGGCTAAAAGAAGATAAGTATATATTAGCTAGATAAGACAAGACTAGAAAAATGGTAGTGATGAATGAAGAAATGTATGAAGGATTTCTATGCAAGCATATAGAGGAGTCTGGAACAGTGGAGATGAAGCAAGATCCGATGCTAAGTTAATGGCAAAGGTGGATAAAATCATAAAGAATCCTAAATTTCCACAAATTTGGAAGGTAATTAAGCAGGATAGGCCTACCGCTCCAAGGCTATTTGCCTTTATCAAGGTACATAAAACTCCTTTAGATATCAGACCAGTTGTAGAGAAGCGATTAGCTCCAACATATTATTTAGAGAAAGTTATAGCAGGATGGGCCAACATGATACTAGGAGAGACCCAAGATTCTACTAAAATAACAACAGCAGTATTGGAAAAGATTAAAGGATTACGACTAAACAGCCATGAAGTATTCACGACATACGATTATGAGGCTCTATATCCTTCCCTAGAACTAGAACCAGTATTTCTCCACTTTTATAGGTTCATGTTGGAGAACTTACCACAAGAACAGACATGCCCAAAATTACTCCGAGAAATAGCAGATATAATATGCCATAACTCATATTACAGATTTAAGGATAAAATATATAAGCAGAAACGGGAAGTACCTATAGGCAGCTCTATAGCGGACACTGGCAGAACTAATTTTAAGAGAAGTAGAGAAACAGAAACTAAGCGAGTTTAGACCGGATATCAGATTATATCAGAGATATATTGATGATGTGCTAATAATTTGGAAGGAAGAAAAAGAAGGAATTGAAAGTTTGGAAAAAGAGTTTACAATGGAGCAGTACAGAATGAAATTAAAAACTGACCAGAAAAGTTTAAACGAAATACACTACCTGGATATAATGATATCCAGAGAGGAAGGAATATGTAGGACAAATGTGTACAGAAAACCTACTTATAAAAGCTGTTCTAATTCCAAACTGGTCAAGAGATCCCATAAACTATAAGAAAGTGGCTTTTTGCAGTATGTTTAAAAGCGTGCTTGAATACTATACAAAAGAAGATCATCTTGATGAAGAGCTGCAATTTATTCTAGAAACATGGCTATAAAAGAGGGTTTGTAATGAAAATTCTAAAGGAAACTAAGAGAAAAACAATACAAAATAGTAGAAATAGAGAAAGAAATAATATAACAGAGGAAAAGAGATACATGCCAATGCCTTATCATCTAAGAAATTCGAAAGTGATTAAGAGAATAGCTAAAAAAGAAAAATGATATTTAACGCCAAAAAGAGCTCTGATGATTTTCAACATTTTGCGCAACGATAAAGATCCAATACCACAGATGGAGCATAGCAGAGTGTATAGTATTCCAGTTAGAGATACACAGATGGGAGAAGAATTAGAATATATAGGAGTTACGCAGAGAAAGATAGCTACAAGGCTACGAACATAAAAAAGATATAACGAAAGGAAGGCTAAGTACATCATTATCAATAGAAGCGTATAATAGAGATTTAAGAATAGACTGGCAAAGATCGAAGAGGATTAGAGCAGTCACACCCGGGACACAACCGACAATAGCCAAATCTATATAAATAGAAAAGAGGAAAGTAACGCAGAAATTAATTAACGATAAAACATCATGGGAAATATCACTAGCATGGAAATATGCTCTTACGATGGAATTACATAAGGAAACAAGCGGACGACGGGAACTGATGGAAGAAGGAAGTGGATGATAATACGAAAATGAAGAAAAGCAATAATTTTTATAATAAGACTAGTTTAGTTGTGTATTAGTATTTTATATAAAAAATGTACTGTAAGTAATTATGGTTATGGTAGTGCAATTTTGAATTTGAATTGTTTTTTGGTTCGTTAAATGTGTTCGATTTTGTTAAGAATATTTATATGTTAATTGTTCTAAGAATATTATATTACAGTTTGTTAGTAAATTTAAGAATTGTAGAAAGTATGTACCTGAAGAGGGTGCGAGACAGGACCAAAAGCGTTAGTATGTTGAAAAAGCATTAAATAAACTTGGATATTAATCCAAACTGCTTAAGAGTGCTAAGTTGATGTTTTACAGCTCTACTAATGGGATGAATAGAATTGGTTTTTTTTTTAAACATATTTCACTAAGCTGGGGTTCAAAGTTAGTACTCCCTATCATCAGAATTGATTGCAAATGTTCATTATAAGAAAAATAGCAATACATGTGATAATAGAATATTATATTAATATTGTAAAAATCTCTTGATTTGGTTAGGTTAAAGTGTAGTATACCTGAAGTGGGTGCGAAAGCACTGAAAACGTTTAAGTTAATAAAAATGATAAGTTGAATACTTTACTGCAAAAAGTACTGAATTTATTATTGTGAAAACTAAAGGAAGTTTAAGCAGTTAAAATAGGGAAATTAATACATGTGATACTATAAACTCTGCCTAATTGTAACTGCGACTGTGTGATGTAACAGCTGAGGCCACCAGGACTGTGCAAATGAGAAGCTATAGGAGCGCCACATGCGGTTTTTCTCGAAACTCCGCAATTTGAGAAATTCCAGCTGTCAGCCATTTTAGTGGATACTTTGAAATTTTAAAAAATTTGAAATTGTAAAATCCATTCTTAGCTCACGAGCCGTACAAAAAGAGGCAGTGGGCCGGACTTGGCCTGTGGTTTGCCAACCACTGTTCTAGCGTGTCATGTATTGGATGAAACATAACAAAATTTGGTGGATGTACACAGTGGAACATGTGGTTTCAATTTCAAAAGAAAACAAATTTAGTACCAAAAGTCGCCAACAGAGGGTATTGTGGAACTGCAGAAATGTAGAATGTGTGATTAAGGAATGTGTAATTACCAAATGAGACAGCACATATCAAGTTTCTGAACAATACAGGCCAACATTTATTTTTAATTACATATCAGGTTCAATATTACCACCATTCAATGTTCCAAGAACTACATGTGGCATATGATATCTTCCACGTCGCTATGTTGCGTACTGCCATGAAGATGTTGTGCACCGTATGCAGTTATATTTAAATCCTCATTGACCTAATGTTATAAGTCTATTGACTTATAATATTAGATCAATGGGAATTTTAGTTTTGGATAATGTTATTTCAGTTAAAGTTGCGATTTTTAGAAACATTATTCTGACATTAAATGAGGACTCATTGTATTATTTATAACAAAATAAAAACCAAAAATGCCTTCAAACTTACAACTGGAATGAATTTTTCACTGAATTAGAAAAATGAGAAAGTGATACTATTGAATAAATTTATTTTGTAAATAAATTAAAGTAAACAATTTTGTAAATATATCAAATAAAAAAGTATATATACAAAATAAAGAACAGATACAATAATTCAAATACAAATAAAATTTCTAATAGTAAAATTAAATGAAAACATTGGTAGCTGACGTGAGAAAAGGTGTCTATATTAATATGATTTCCTGAACCCAACGATTATTAATAATGGAGAAATCTTGGAGAATTATTAATAATGGAGAAATCTTGAATCTTGAAGATTATTAATAATGGAGAAATCTTGGATCAATCTATATTTTAGAACAGTTGTTTATATTATAATTAAATATTATATTATGCATTTTCACTAATTCTGCTCAAATGTTTTTACAGCCATGCAACTTTTATTATAAATAACTTTTTATTTAATCATTCTGCTAAAAAAATTTTATTGTTTTCCATCAATTAAAAAACATCTGGTGATATAAATTTATGCACTTATATACTTCTATAATATTATATTTTCTTAAATTATTTTCATAAAATGCATTTTAGAAAATGTATTTTTTATTGAATTAATTCTGTAAAAGTTTTTTTACTATTCATCTAGTCATGTATTTAGAACATAAAATTAATAAAACCTAAATTAATAGAATAGAAAACACCTACTATAGTAATTATTTTATTTTTTAAATCATAGATATAAAATTTCAAAACTATCTTTTATATAAATAAGATTATAGATGAAAAAGAGCTCTTTAAGTACAGACCTAAACAAACAGACATCAAAAATGAAATATCATGTTAAATGAAGGAAAATTAATACCATATATTTTACTAGAAAAATCTAAATATCCAAAAATTATGTTTAGAAGAGCATCTTAATTTTTTATTATATTTTAATGCATTATGTCTATAATTTTATTCTTAACTTAAAAAATAAGTTTTATTGATATTTTAAAATTTATTTATAGAAATTGTAGACATTAAAAAAGAATGACAATGACCTGAAAAAATGAAAAAATTCAAGTGTATTTCAAAGCTATGGCTTTGGAATAAAGTCAAAAACAGAGATAAAACAAAGTTCCTATTTATGGCTGAAGAGGATTTAAATACTCTTAAGATGAAAATACTTCTAGTAATTAAAATCCATTATCTACTAATATTTGTTTTATTTTGCTATTCAAAAATTGTTACTTAATAATAAAAAAGACAAAGTACTATAAAATTTATGAAATATATAAAAAATTAACTTTGTAATAACTGATTCACTTTACTATTAATTATCCCAAATAATTAGACCTATATGATGAGATGAGCATTATATATAAAATATAATTAAACAAAATTAAATAAAAACATACCAAATCTGATTAAAATGAAGTAAAAAAAATATGAAAGCAATTCAAATTTGAAATATTTTACACTCTTATTTTTTAATGTGTCATATGCTTTTAGAAACATTAAACTTTTGAAAAAAAAAATAATAATAATAAACTAGAGAATGCTTAGTTATTTTTATCCAAAATAAATGCATCTAATTTATTTTTTATTTGGCATATTTCATTTTATTTATGAGCATATTCATTTTATAATTTTTGTAATTATGATTTGCATTAGCTTTGTAAATCAAAATTCAAATAACAAAAGTCAATAACTATAAATATTAGCTTTAAAATTTTATTAAAAATAATTTTTTTGTTAACGAGAAACTTTTCCTAATAATCATTTTAGTTCCATAAAAACTTCAATAAAAGTTTTCATAAGACTAAAATGATTGAGATAGACTAACAATTGGGAATAAAATGATATTGGGATAAAATTTGTGAAAAAATTAAAACTTCAATAAATCATTTTTCATTTTTTCACAAATTTTGCCACTCAGAAGAAAATATAATTCATTTTTAAAACTTTTCTGTAAATAATCATTTGTTTTATTGAAAAAATTATTTACAAAAAGCTATCTTGATGGTAATTATCAGTAATATTTCCAAAGGCAGCATAAATCATAAAAAGAGATTTAGGAAAATCTTTTTAATGAAACTGGATTAATATGATGGAGAAAAAATGTTTTTCTTTGTAAATAATTGAATTTTGGATATTTGAATTGAATAAACAAGTTTCGTTGATTAACTGCTTGTTGCTTTATTATAGTTTCAATAAAGCATTTATAACATTTTTTTTCAAAAGTGTTTCAAGTCTAATAAATTTATATTTTCTTATTATCTAACTTGTTTTGAGAATTTTCTTCAATTTATTAGTATAAGTTCTAACATCGTTTTTTGTCGTTTCAATCTAACATTTATTCGTTACTTCTAGTGATAAGTTCCGGTTTCGTTTTTGCTGGTTTATGTTATTTATTGTTAGATTGTTTTTGTAGCTAATTAGTTTTATTAGAAATTAGTTAAAGACCTGAGCTCAGGCAGAACTCTGGAATTTGCAGCGTCGTTAGCCGTTAGGGTTAATTAGAATTAGTATTATTGATATTTGTTCAAATTTGCAGAGTTGCTAAGAACAAAACCTGAGCTCAGGCCGAACTCTGGATTGCAGAGTCATTAGAACCATTAGGTTTAGTTGTAATTAATAGTATTGAAATTCGTTAGAATTAGCCCGTTAAGCTTAGTGGTACTTAGTAGTATTGACATTCGTTCTAATCCGCGTAAAAGACCTGAGCTCAGGCAGAACTCTGGAATTTGCAGAGTCGCTAGCTTTTAGCTGATAAGTAGATAGTATTGCATCCATCCTAATCCGCGGTCAGGTTTAGTTGTATAATAATATTGATATTCGTTAAAATTCGTGACTTTTCTGAGCTCAGGCCGAACTCTGGATTGCAGAGTCGCTAGAACCGTTAGGTTAATTTATAATTAGTATTATTGATAGTCGTTCTAATCCGTGACTTTGCATCTTGATCTTAACTCTATTGACCATGTCTAGAACACACTATGAAGGCATGTAGCTGTCTTTAACCTCTCCCATTCCATGATTTTAGGAAGCTTAGAAGTGCTTTTCAAGAACAATAATCATTGCTACTAACTGAATTAATAAGCAATATCATAAACTACATGAAATATTTCTTCAGGTCTGCCTTGCTATGAGGAGTGACCATACTCTGTGTTGAGACATTTTCACATACCTTTTTGATATTGTTTGATCTTGAATCTAATTTTTATAAAAAAATTAGAATATGTATTTTATATAGATAGCTTCATCAATAGATTTTTAAAATTAATGAAGCTATATAAAATTAATACTTAAAATAGCTATTTAATACTCAAAAACTTATGATTTTATTCTATGTTGTATTATTTTAATAGAAAAATTGGCTAAAATTGATAATGTTAAAAAAAATCTATTGTTACTCTCTGCCATATTGCTTCTTAAGTATTGAATATTTTGTTGGATTATAATATTTTCAGGTTTTTCAATGCAAACATAAAGATATATTAAATAATATAATTGTTAATATATGCAATCTTACTCTTCTTTTTATCAATGCACTATCAAAAATAAAGGTTAAATAAAAATATATGTTTTTTTGTGAACAAATACAAGATCCAGGAATGAAAAAAGGGCTAGGAAAGCCAGACATTACAACACAGCAACCATTGCTCTATTGTATGCTTTTGTTTTTGTTTATATAAAACGTCAAACCTGATTTTTATTTTATTATTATTATTTTTTAAGATCTCTAGATAAATTATTACAGTGACTAGCTACTGAAAATAATTATTTAAGACAATAATAATACCTCTTAGTTCTTATTTTAAATTACTAATATATTTATATTAATAAAACAAAATATTTTTATTTAATAATTTTCCATATTTTATAGCTTTAATTTTTGGTGTTTACATATTACTGAGAATTGCACACTTAAAAGTTGGAATAAAGACATAAAAATGCTGAAAACAAAACAGTTAACTACTATTACTATAATTTGGCTTCATTAATAGATAAGTTAGTAATAGTGGCCAACACTAGAAAAATAGTTCTGCATATTGTGTGTGTGCATTGCCAAGCATACAACACTTTTAGGAAGATTTTTCAGGATTTTTATTATTATTATTATTATTGTTTTCATAGTTGAATTAAAATTAATCAACTGAAGATCATCAAAACCATGGCAGGTCATCATCTGACTGCAGACAGTAAGTGATTAATGACTACAGGTTTTCATAGTTGATCTTCAGTTGATTAATTTTAATTCATCAAAACCATGGCAGGTCATCATCTGACTGCAGACAGTAAGTGATTAATGACTACAGAATAGGGGTTGTTTCTCAATGATGGATAGTGTTTATGTTATTATATAGAATTTTTATTCTATTATATAAACTTTATTAACAGAGAAAATATTCTATTAATAAAGTCTATATAATAGGAATCCTTTAAATTAAGTAAATAGAATGTAATTTAATAATTTTTAAATTATTAAATTACATTCTATTTACTTAATTTAATACTTAATTATATCCATTGAATACAGTCCATTTCTTTATTAATAATAATATAAAATATTAAGATGAAATGTATAATGAAAACAATTTTTAATGCATTTATAGAAATTGGAAATTGTGTGCAGTTATTAGCATTAGATGTTCAACATAATGAATTAGTAGATATTCCAGAGAGTATAGGTAATTTAAAGGCATTAACAAGATTAGGTCTAAGGTAAGTTAAAATTAAAACCTTAAAAAATGTTTAAATAAATAACTAAAATAGAATAGCAATAAATATTAGAGAGATATTTTAATTATATGTCACATTTATTTTCATCCTATTTTTGCTAATATAAATTATAACAATTGTAATAAAAATAAAATGTTATTGTTTCAGGTATAATCAAATGACAACAGTTCCTAAATCTCTCAGTAATTGTGTTAACATGACAGAATTTAATGTAGAAAGCAATGCAATTTCTCAGCTTCCTGTAAGTATTATGTTTGTATAAATACAATATTTCTGGAAATTTAATTATTATAAATTCTAGATGATTATATACTGTTCTGCTTCAGATTTATTATATACAATTTTCAATTTGTATAATAAAAATCTGAAGCAGAACAGTAATTTTTAGATACAATTTACAGTTTTTAGATACAATTTACAATTTTTAGATACAATTTATTTTTTTCTATGTAATATTAATATCTAAATATTTACTAGTATTAGTACTCCTGTCTTTCTTTTAACCTTTAACGCTCTAAAAGTAAAAAAATGAACGTTCTTTAACGATCCAAATTATATATATATATATATTTCTCTTGTCAAATCAAAAATTAATTTCATTTTAGAAATTATTCAATATTTTTGTGTCTATAAAATTTATTGAGAAATAAAAACTGAAAATATCTAACAATCAATTGTTCATCTATACTATATCTTTCAATAGACTATTAAAAATATTTGAAAGTTTTTTAAACTTTTTTTTTCATTGAAATTTAAATATTTAGAAATATAATAAATCTTACAATTTTATCTGTCATCTAAAAAAATGAATACATTTTTGAGTTGTACAATTTTGGATTTCTATAATTTTCTAGAGAATTATATAATTATAATGTAATAAAAATTATTAATTTTAAATATGAAGATAGTCATTTTTAGCAATGTTTTGACATTATTATTATTAAGATAAATAATGTTATTGATAGTTGACTGTAAATAGTAAAGTTATTTTATGTTATAATAACTGTTGTAATGTGATTTAAATTGTGCATATCTCTTATAAAATGATAGCTATTATGATCCTTGTAAGTAAGCTAAACTGACAGCTTATAGTGCTCTTAATTTCACCATAATAATTTACATAAATTTCATTTGGCTATTTCAAAAGCATAACTTTTAGAAAAGTAAAAGCTGTCTACATTCAAATACTGCAAAGAATTTGACTTGTGCCATCTTCTGACAGAATTATTATTTATAATAATTAATAATTCTGTCAACAGATGATGATGACAGAATTAGGACTGTTCATTTCAGTCTTATCATAGACTTATGAAATGTTTCTAATTTTTTTTTCATAGAATAAAATTTAATATGTAACAGAAATGTAATCATGACAATTTTCTTTAAAAATTTTAACAATTAATTTTATCTGACAGCAGCATTAGAAATGAGTATTGAACTTATGGGAGAGAGTAGTAATCCTATAGTAATCTTATTACTATAGGATCCCATAGACTCAATACTAACTTCCAGTGCTGTTGTTAGGTATAGAAAACAAAATATTCTTAAAGCAAAATATATGTATTCTTAACCCTTTGCACTCCGTTGTCAATACGTACATGACAGGCCGATGACCTGCTACAACGAAACAGTCCTAGGAAACTTCCCCACCACAACAATGACTATGTCATCAGTATATCCAACAGTGAAGAAACCCTTCCCATTAAGTAAAAGCTCATCCACCACAAGGCTCCAAAGAAGGAGAGACAGTATCCCTCCCTGCGGACAGCCCCTGTCAGCGAGAATCGTGACTTCCTCCTCATAGAGTCTGCTACTCGAAACAATTCAACACATTACGCTGCTGGCTTTACTTTCCATTAAGTAAAGCCAAAAGCTCATCCACCACAAGGCTCCAAAGAAGGGGAGACAACACCCCTCCCTGCAGACAGCCCCTGTCAGCGAGAATCGTGACTTCCTCCTCATAGAGTCTGCTATACACAACTCTATGCCTCAGCATGGAGCCAATCCAGTGAATAATCGTTGAGCCGATTCCATGCCTGGTAGCAGCAAGGCTAATTTGCTCAAAAGAAGTAGAGTCAAAAGCCCCTTGAATATCAAGGAAAGCGCCAAGGGCCAAAGGGGGATCCGAACCAAGGCCCCATCCCTAATAAACCTATCCACTAATCTCTCCAATGTCTTCAATAAAAAGGACATCAGACTGATCGGAC
>AYEL01044792.1:0-51011 GCA_000484575.1 Olivierus martensii
AGAGTTAGCATCAACACCAACCAATAAATCAAAATGATTCAAATGACAAAATTCCACCAAAGACCCAAATTCAGGCGTTGGCGGAAGTTCATCACTATCATAAGGGAAATAAGCAGAGGAAATAATAAGTTCCTTACCGGTATCCCCTTCATCAATCTTCACCCGAACAGCTGTAAGGTCCCTAGAACAAAAGTCCCAAACAGGTGAAACATGTATGTTATTTTTAACAAATACACAGGTCCAGGGACCACTATCAGAAGTACAAGAAGTAAAAGAAAACAATTTACCTTCTTTACAGTGAAGCCCCTGTATAAGGCCCTTATAGTGCCATGGCTCTTGTATAAGAGCAAGGTCATAACAGCCCCCACCAGCAGCCGACCCAACAGGGCAGAGGCAGCTTGGGAGTGCTGGAGGTTGATTTGAATCAACCTCAGGCCCATGTCATTACAGGTATCTAGAGTGGGCAGAGTTCCATGCCCTCCCCCATTGACTGGGTGTCGGAAGGACCAGTGGTACTCCCGGAAGCCCGATCCTTATCAGAGAGCCTGACCAGTTCATGTGTTTTTTCAGGAGCAATCACCGAAGCTATCGGTCTCCCAGACTTGGAATTAGAGTCCGAAAGTACCTTAAAGGTACCTTGGTCGACCTCAGAGAAAGCCTTAAAGTTGGCTGCCTTGATGGCCTTTGCCGAAGCAAGATCAACCATCAGGATAAAACGCTGTCCCTTAGTGTCCCGACTACGACCAAAGACTCTCCAGTGCTCAGTCTTGAACCCCGGATTGAAAACTTGGAGTCGAGCAAAAAGTTGGCGCACGTCCTGCGTACGTGTGTCCGCAGTGCGATATGCCATCTTCACAGACTTGGGCAAGTTCATCGCAGGAATAACCCTTAAACGAATCCCCTGTCCAAGAATATGCCCATCCAAGAGCTGAGAAAGCTATTGACAGGTGAACTCATTTATACAAGTATAAATGAGTGCACTATTGTCTAAGGTATACTCTTTAAGTAGTGGCAAGGTCTCCCCAGAAGGAATTACTACTCATCTACGTCACTCAGGATCTTATCTAAAATAAGGTCTACATCAGCAGTCACCATCTTGGAGTCCGGGAAACCCTCCTTGATGATGGCTAACCGAAAAGAAGCTAAAGCTTTTGTATAAGTTCCAGGTCGAGAGCCCTGGGATCGCTTAGAAGGTCTCACCTCCTCAGAAGAGGGGGTGGACAGTTGAGATCTGGTCCTCTTGCTAACACCAGAGGTGTCGACAGAAGTGCCAGACAAAGAAACTATTTGGGAAGTACCTAGCGGTAGCTGAGAGCCACCCGCATCAGCAGCTTCACTCAGCCCTCCTCCGCTTTCATCTAGCCGCACCAGACAAACGCGTCTTCCGCAGACTAGATTCCCTCCCGGAGGCAGGAGTAACTCCAAGATCCTGCTCCACCGCCCCACCAACCGGAGTCACACCAATGAACCCGGCACCGGCAGAGGGGGTACCAGGGCCACCACCCCCGAAGTGAGGCGAAGAATCAGATTCCCCAGAAAGAGATTTAGTAAATAAATTTTGACCGACCATGCCAAAAAGTAAAACTGGGGGAAACACGAAAAGTCACTGCCCGGTTATCCCCGAATACGGGCGTAAGGATAACTAACGACAGGGTTTCGCCTGGTGCCCTGAAGGGATCATTAATGACACCACATCGTTTACTCTACCCCAGTGCCACTCAACTCTCAGCATGATGCCTTACACCTTAGTTTGGGCAGAGCGCTCTCTTAGTCTGACCCCTTACCTTCGACCTGTCTGGCATGGGAGACCCTACCAGTAGCAAAGCTACTGCCGGCATAGCTCTCAGGATCCTTGGAACATGCAAACTCCCTCACCATGACAAGGTGGAGATGCCATCGAGGGAGAGTAAGTACAATACAGAGATTCATATTATCAGTATATGCTAAATGTCAAATTCGATTCTGGATCTTCTAGTGAAAATGGAAATAAATTTTGTCTTAAAATCAATGATACACACAGTAAATTTGATACAGTCAGTGAAGAAAATAAGGAAGAAAATTGTCGATAAATAAATTTCAGTGGATAATTAATCAATGATGAAATAGTTTCTTTGCAAAATTGAATAGTGGTATAGATTATTAAATGGAAAAGTGATAGATTATATTGGATTTTGTTATATAGATTTATGTTCTTTGTTAAATGAAATATTCATAAACTGAAGGATAATTGTATTTATATAAAATATTGTCCTAATAAACTGAAATGCATACAGATGCTATCCTATAACAATCATTTTTAAGTGATTACCTTCCTAAAGAGTCCAAATAAATATATCCATATTATTTTCAATAGGAATAACTCTTTTGTGGATAATAATATATGTGACTTTTATTGAAATCAAATAGTCTTTATGCTAGTTATCATATTTTTAATTCATATTGATTTTTTATTTTTTTTATAATTTTTGATTTTTATATTGATATCATATTAATTTGTATATTATTTTATTTCACTTTGGAATGAAAAAGGTCAAAGTGATAACATAATAAAGTTACTGAAAAAAAATCTAATATTAGTACTATATTTATTATATGTATCTTTGCAGTTTTTTTCCATATTCTATTTATAATTCTGCCAAATCAAAAGAGTTATTTCATATATTTTTGTATTATTCAGATAAAAAAACGGCTGATTTATTCTCATCACATATAAAGAATGATATAATGATTTTTACCAACACTTTATGATCAGGGCCGCTAAGAGAAATTTTCAAGCCCGTGACAAGTCTGTGTTCCAGGCCCCACCTAAAAAAAGTGCATCACTTTGGTTTAATAAAAAGCCATATAAAACATTAAGCATTTATTTAAAAAAAAGGCAAATAATAAATTCAAAATTCCATACATTACATACTATATTATATATAAAAAAGTTTATTTTGGTACGATTGCTTTAGATGCTCTGTCAGCAGCCTGCGAACTATTGGACACTTCAGGCCCGACGGTCGGGCCCTTTTCGATGCCGGGCCCGTGACAAAAGTCACGGATGTCACCCTCTCTCGGCAGCCCTGTTTATGATTAATTAAGAATATGATAACCTTTACAAATAATACTCAAAACCCCTTTTAGCATTCAAAAGATTTTATTCAGTAACGTTTTCAACGCACTTGGCGTCTTCTTCAGCTGCAGCAGCTATTTGTGTTGAAAACGTTACTGAATAAAATCTTTTGACTGCTAAAGGACTTTTGAGCATTATTTGTAGTTTATGGTTAGTGCAGTCTCTTTGAACTTATATTATGATAACATTTGTCATTGGAATGAGTTGATTTATCTTTGATGTTAGAAACTGTAGTTTCCAGATTTTTTTTCATATATACAGGTAGTTCCCATATGTAGATAGTTCATATATATACAGGTACCTTTATAAGCTAACTCATTCCTGGAGTGAGCTTGTTAACTAAGAACTCATAAATCAAGAATCAATTTCTCATAGCTATAATGTTAAAACCTGGAATTCCATTCTCAATAAGAAAATTTGACCATAATAAAATTAAGTAAAAGTTAACAAATTCAATAGTATATGATTAAACAATGATTTATTTATCTAAATAAATAAAGATACAGCCTTCAAAATTAAGCAAATTATTATAATAAAGAAATTATTTGTCATATTAATGTTAAAGAATTTTTATTCTTCATTATTATTGACAGATAAATAAATGAGCTTTAATGCAGATGAACTACCATCTTAGACACAATCTGAGAATAAAAATTATTTACATAATATGGCATTTCTCAGCCACCATTTTGAATTTTCTGATTTTGAAGCAAATGACAGTTTTTTGCTACAAAACCAATTTTATAGTTATGAATGTGGATTTAAATATCTTTTTATGAATGTTTAGAATTTATTTATTGCAATTAATATTCATATTTTTGATTTTTTTTTATATTTAATATTTGAAAAAACTCATAAATCTGGGAACTTGTAAACTGAGAACTACCTGTATATATATATCATAATTTACATAAATTTGTCTTTATATATAAGATTTAATATCAAAAATATTTTTTAAATAAATATAATTTAGATAAATGCAGTACTATAATTTTTCACAGTAATGTCCACTTTCCATGAACATAATTGATATCATTATCAATTGTGAAATATCATTAAAAGTATTAATATATCTCATAATAACTACCATAATATATTGTATTTAAGCAATAAAATAATTATTGATTTGTGTAAAGCTTTTAAGAATTAAGTTTCATGTAGATGGTGTAGTGCATTATGTTCAGTTCCAGAAATTTTGTGTGCTTGGAATAGAATGGGATTTTAAAAGCCACTTTGTATATATTTTGTAATCTTTTCTGCAATAAAATATGATATTAAATTCAATCATTTCATTATTGTAGTGTTTTTTAGTCATAATTTCTACAGACCTAGGTCTAATGTGCCCAGAGATATGCTTGACTGGTTGATATCAAAATTATATTATTATTATTTTTTTTTTTTATCAAAATATTCAAGATCCAGGTAGGATTCTAGTTTAGCCATAGCACGCGGATCTATACATTAGATAATTAAAGATTCGCCGCCCACCGACTGATGTATAAAATACGAATTGACAATTCCGTTGTATTAAAGATTCACTCTAAAACTATCTGGGCTATAAAGATATTTTTATTAGAATCTATAATATAATCAAAAACTAAGAATATAATTTCGAGTCGACGGCCGCTTATCATATATCCGAGTGCTATGGTTAAACTAGAATCTTGCCAAGATCCATAACTACGGTGACCATACGTCATTTATTTAAGAGGACAGTCCTTTATTTCATTGCTCTGTCCTCTAACTTTATTTATTTTCTAAAATAGGTGTTTTGTCCTTTATTTTGTAAAGTTGATGCAAAGTTTAAAAAATTTTTTTTAATAATATATTGAACAAGTTAGTTTTGTGTACGCCAGGGGGTGGACACTCTTACGCGGATTTTTGTGATAGATTTTTAACTCTCTAATTGTGGATGATACACTTGGAGCATTGGTGAGCATTCGTCGCCACTTGTCGGCAATCTTCGGGAGCTCGAGCATGTAACATTTTTACTGTTGAGTGTCCGTTCTGTTTATAGTACACTCCTTTTCTCTGGACAGTACACACATGGACCTCGCATCAGTTACTACACTTTTACGCAACGTTAATTAGTTGAATCACAAGAAATCTCAATGTGCGAAACATCCATACTTCTAAAGGAATTAAAGCTAAAGTTAGTTGAAAGAAAAAATCAGGGGTTTCTTCCTATTGTTATTAGAAAAGTGATTTCACTTTTCTAATAACAATATCAAAAAATATACAAGTCAAAAAAATTTAATGATGCTGTGTACAGATTTTATCAAACGTGCATAAATTATCTAAATAATTGGGACATGTGTTTTATTGAAATAGAGGTGTTTGAATGGGTCACATTACACGAAATCCCTTTGTGGGCAAAGGTAGAGGAAAGCTATATTTTTATTTCAAATCATTGGTCTGTAAATATACTCGACAGTGAATTATTTGATGAAGTTTCATGTGTAAAAAAATACGTCACAAACGAAAAGATTGATGAATGGCGACAGAATAACAAGCCCTGCCATCAAAGGTGGGTTGAGATTTTTGAACATTTTACAGCAAAAGAAATTGCTTTCAAAAACATTTGTAAAATCGTAGAATTTTCTTTATGTCTCCCTGGATCTAATGCCCCCGTCGAATGAATATTTTCATTGGTGAATAATATGTGGACGAATGAAAAAAACCAGTTAAAAGTAAGCACATTAGAAGCATGTATTTCCATCAAATACAACTTTCAAATGAACTGTATGGAATTTTATGACTTTTTAAAGCGTGAACCGGCGCTATTAAAAAAAATTAATTCTACTGAAAAGTATCAAAATTAATGTTATTTAAATTTTTACAATGTTTGTGTATCAAACACAAAAATCAGCACTATTTTGCAGTAGAGAAAACTTTTATTTCTAAAAACTTCGCTAATGTTTTCGGTTCTACACCATCGTTAGGCAACATACGAATTACAACGGAATTCAATCGTTTAAGTAATGAAATCTTGACTTAATGTTTGTGTATGTGTAATAATTAAGATTGTTTAAAATTTTAATGTATGCATTGTTGTATGCTACTATTTTCATAATATATGTTATAAACTTATGAATTTTATAAGGTATTTTTTTATTTTCTTCAATATGTCCTTTATTTTCCCAAAAAAAATATGGTCAGCATATCCATAACTAAATAAAATTTTTCTATTTAAATCTCTGAAAAAATATTAAATATTTTCGTCAGAATTAAAAAACATTTTCTTTAGAAAATGTAATAAATATCTATAGATTATGACTAATTGTTATAGTAATCACATAAAAGTTCGTTTTTTAACTGCTTTTCCGACTTACTTTAGTAATCAAAATACAACAAATAAATTTAGCACATTCAACAAACACAACAAAAATATATTTTATTCAGAAACGTTTTCGATATCATAGATCTCTCTTCAGCTTTCTGTTTAGAACGATACATTAACGTAACGTTCGATTCCATTACATTAACATATCGTTCGATTCCGTTAACGTAACGGAATTCATTGAAGAATACGTTAACGGAACATTCGATTCCATTAACGTAAAGAATACGTTAACGGAAAATACATCTCGCGCTTTCGTATTTAAAAAATAGTTCTTATACGCGCTCGTTATCAAGCATTAATTACGATTCACCGTGTGGATTAAGATGTGTGATAATTATTACAAATTAAAACTTAAAAATCAAATCTAAAAATATATAACATATCGGACGTGCGTAATTCAATCATGAACATTTAACCGCGTATTTCCATGCTGATGCAATAGTTTCGTTTTTATTATTTATAATCGTTTCATTCTCACTTCTTTTTATAATTTCTATTGTTTCATCTATCCATAAGTCCTTTCCATTATTTAGATTTTCTATTATTTTAGCTTTATCCCACTGTATTCCTACATTACTTTTGTACGCATATGTCCTAATGCTCTTGTTAAATTAGCTTTTTTAATATCTTTGTGTTCTTTGATTTTATTTTTGAAATTCCTCCGATTTCGTTCAGTTTCAGTTTCCTCATTTACTGCAGCTGTTAGCATCCATTTTGTGTTATACGAAATGAAATATGGGAACGGTACCAAGAATCTTGGGGAAAGCGAAGCTTACCGCGACTGTGGGAACCCGCAAGCGGAATTGCCCTCGCGTTTTTCTGCGGCGGTTTTTTACCGTTCCGCTTTCCGCAGTGGATAGTGTAAACCAACCTAAACTCTGCGCTCGGCCTCGTTCTCGCCATGCTCTGACATTATCTAGCAGCCAAACTTTTGTTTAACATTTGAAATATATAATGTACTGTATTAACTTATTTTTAAAATATTCCCTACGTTTTGAGAGAGGAAAAAATACATGTTTATAATTTTGATATTTTTTAGGATTCATTAAAATTATTCCCATTGATTTTTCAGTTTGATTAGTGCGGTTTTGATATATGCGGATTATGCGGTGTATTGCGAGGATTTATTAACCGCACTAATCAAGGGAGTTCTGTAAATTTAAAGTAAAGAAAGACCCCGTTTAACGCTGTTTCGCTATAACGCGGTTTTTTTAAATTCTATATTTTTGATTCACTTTGGTGCGGTTTTTCAAACAGTTATACCATGATCTATAAATATATGTATGGCACAGATTTCTATACCATAGATAGCCTACTTTCTATTGTTCTCCCGATCTTTGTGAGGGTGACCGGAAGCCGTTGAACAAAGGAAACCGCTAGGAACAAAGCCGGAGTTTACGTTCGCTGAATCGTTACTTGAATACATTTCTTGCTATTTGTGATTGCGTTTTTGTTTTTTTGTGTTATTGATATATATTGTTTAGCATATGGATGTAAGAATAAGCAAATGCGAGATGATAGAAGATAGAAAATGCTTTTCATTTGGAAAGATTCTACTTTCACTGCTTAAAATAAGAAATTGTTGTTGGGGTTGTATTTACAACTGTATTCGATTTAATAGATAATTAAAGGTACGTAATAATTTAAGATTGAAACAAATTCTAAGCTTAAACATTAGAAATATTTAATAAACATTCATATATCTATCTATTTTATCGCATTGTGGCAGGTAAACTAAAATGTTGCCTTATATTATTTTGTATTAATAGTGTAATTATGTTCTTTTTTATTGTTTGATTATAATCTTTGTCAAAAAGTAAAATTTTATTCATTCTGTTTGTATTTGTTATTTTTTTCATAACTTTACATTTTTTAGCATAAATACATATATAATGGTTTTTTGACAATTCACCCTCGATGGCCTTTAAATCTATTTTTCCTTCCTCAAAACATTAAATGATTAGAAAAATGCGAAAATTGAAATATTTTGAGCACTTCATTCGAATTATCGAAAACGTATATTTATAAAAAATTATAATAAAAAAAAGGGTTCAAAACCCCTTTTTGGGTACGACACCCTTTTTATTAACTATTAGGATCTGTTCATCACATTTTTTAAAAATTTTTTATTAACTATTAGGATCTGTTCATCACATTTTTTAAAATAAATGGGCAATGTCTGGCCACCAAAATAAAGTCAATTTATTATAGCGTTGAATTTACATTCGTGAAAGTACCTCAACATTGACCCCACCGTTTACGGCTTTACTTTTAAACAACGACCAGGCCATCTATGTATAGAAATCCATGATGTATGGTCATTCCACTTCGACGCCATTGCTGTAAGATATTTGAGTTTTGAAATCTCATCGCTAGAGGCGCTGTGTACCAATTAGTGTTCAATTCGTACTTGTAACCTGAGACCTGGAGAACTAATTTTATTTTATTTTATTTTTTTTTTTACGAAAAGTGCCAACACGCTGTTTTGTGCCTGGCTGCAATTCAGGATATAGATCCTGTAAGGAAAAACGCCATATGTTCAAGGTAAAACAAGGAAACCATGAGCAGCTCAGGCAATTGAAACGACTTATACCCGAACAGATCGTGAATTTACGTTTAAGGATTCACGATGATTCCACGGTATCATCATCATCACAATTACAATTACCTCGAGAATAGGAAAGAATTTTGAATCTATTCAAATAGAAATTTAATTTCCATGTGAGATAAAGAAAGCCGTTAATCCGCGATGAAGTCGGCTGGATTGGCCGCGTGGAAACGCTTCGGCTTTCCACTCTGGAGGACCGGGTTCGAGTCTCGGGTCCCACCCCTTGAAAATACTTGTCATGGGGTCCGGGCCCGGCCCGTCGATTCCCGTCCTCCACAATCCGGCTGACCCCTCCGCAGGGGTGGGCAGCCTGTGGAAGGGCTTGTTTCGCCCCGCCACTTAGTACTCTTACTGAGTGGAAAGTGGCGTCATCTGTTGAAAAAAAAAAAAAAATCCGCGATGAAAAACCCCAAGGTGTATACTTAACCGGCTATTAAGACTCAGAAAAAAATTATGAGTAATTTCGCCTTTATTATCTATCCCCATTTACTTGACCAGCTGGCCCTTGATTGCTCTTGGAGAAAGCCTTTAACATATGTAACAAGAAGAGGTGTCTCTGTTGAAATGTGCGCATGCCAATGTGTCAGCCATCTCGTTCCCGAGGCAGGCAGAACGCCCCTTTACCCAACAAACACGTGTCCCGTAAAGAGTGACGCAATTTTGAAATCGCTTGAATACGCTAAAAACTAGATTAGTTTTAAAATGTAGTTCAACACATTTGAATCCGTACAAATAATCATGTCGCGTAAGTTTTCTGCTTCTATAAATTTCAAAGCCTAGGCAGAATTACTTGCAGAAGACTGCAAGTAATTCTGCCTGAACTATAGTATTGTACAATGACAGTATCAATCACAACGTTAAAAAAAGTAACATCTAAATTCCTCTACTGGAAATTGTAAAACTACTTCTGTTAGTTCGGAAAATAACCTTTTTCTTTTTGGAATTCTTTTTTCGGGGAAATCTGAAATATTCAACTTTTGTGCTATCATTTTTGCGTCGTCTAAAAATGTGTTAAATTTTGATCTTAAATTTTGGATTTCATTTTTAATTTTATTTACTAAATTAAAAGCAGAGTCAAGAACAATTGTTTTTGCTTGAAATAGTTTGTTGATACTATTAATATGTAATCCATACCGATAAGCATAAAATAAATGACATTTCTTGTAATGAATCTAATAGACTTTCAGCTTCAGATACTGATGTGTTATAGTTACTTGCACTAATAAATTCTTCTAAGGCATTACAAATTTCTTCAAACTGTTTATACACTGCTTTGACTGCGTCGATTTTGGCTTCCCATCGAGTATCGCATAATGGTTTAAGCGTAATATTTAAATGCTTTTGTATAATTTCCCACCTTTTTGTAGATGCAGAAAATAAACAGTATAAACTTCGCAATATTCCGAAAAAAATTTACAATGTATGCTACTGAAAGCAGCATCACAAATTATCAAATTAAAAAAATGTGATAAGCAAGATACATAAATTGCATTTGGGTTTAAACTAAATACGAGGGTAATTCAATAAGTAAGTTACAAATCGAAGTTGCGACCTTCATTTTTAATTAAGTGCGAAAAACTGTCACCACTACATAGCAGCACTATCTAGTTTTATTGTGACGCACAACCATCGTTCTGCGCATGACTGTACAAGATGGCGGCGCCCCTGAGTACATGTACCAGGATAGAACAGCTTGCAGTGGTGCGTTTTTTTGGGCAAAACATATGGAAGCAAAGGATATCCACAAGGAAATGCTGCCCGTGTATGGTGAACATTGCCTGTCACGTCAGGCAATCCATAATTGGGTGCAGAAGTTCTCGGAAGGGCGGACAAGTATCGAAGACGACATAGAGCCAGTCGGCCGGTGGAGATCGCCATGCCAGAAACGTCAAGTGGGAGGTCCTCCAACATCCACCTTACAGCCCGGACCTCGCCCCGAGAGATTTCCACTTGTTTGGCCCTTTGAAACATCATCTTTCGGGAGAACGCTTTTCTGACGATGAAACGGTTGAAAGAGCAGTGCGCGCGTGGTTCCAACAGCAACCAAAAGAATTTTACGCCACAGGTTTCCAGGGACTTGTGAAACGGTGGGACAAGTGCTTAAATTTGTATGGAGATTATGTTGAAAAATAAAATATTGTTTGTATGTCATTATCTCCATTCATTTCTTTTCAATCACGATTTGTAACTTACTTATTGAATCACCCTCGTATTCTAGATTGTACACCTTTATATTTTTCCTTCATATTGCTACCGTTATCGTATACTTGCCCTCTACAATTCATAATATATCTAACTCAAGGTCACCTATTCTTTTTAAAAGCGTATTTGCTAGTCCTTCACTAGTCAAATCAGTTACTTCAATAAACCCTATAAAATTTATAGAGTTTATTGAATTTATTGAAGTAACTGATATGACTGGTGGACATAAATAATTCATTTATAATTAAGTTTTTGTTTACAAAGTTTACATACTGTATCTAATAATTATTGAAGTTTTTCCTTCTAAGAATTATCAGGCGTACAATCCATTTGGATACTGTATAATATGTGGATGCTTTTATATCATCAATTTTATTAAGGACTTCATTACCCATCGCCGTAATAATTTCATCTTGAGATCTAAGCGCCAAATGATGCACAATTCTTGTTTTCGTATTTTTAATTCTGTTTACATGATCCATTAGCACAGGATCATATTTGCTTAATAATTCTATTAGACTTAAAAAATTTCCATTGGTGCTCCTATAGTTTCATGGGATCCTCGAAATGACAGATTATTACTTGCTAAAAATAGAATAACATCTACAATTCTTTGAAATAGTAATTTTAGATGTTCCGTTTCTTTATTTACATTAATTTGATTTGTTTTGTCAATGGTCGAGCATAAATTAAGCCTTTTTAATTCTTGCCAAGCAATAAAAGAATTAAAGCAACCAACAGAAACCTCGTGATCTCGAATTACAGATGATAGTTTTCTCCATTTATTAAAAAAACATATATAAATCGTGTTGCTGATTGATCTTTTCCTCTTATTTTGGAAAATAATACACAGCGAAAGCAATATACTGAGTCTTCACCAGCTGCGAAGCTGAGTTGAAGACTCAGTTTTCATTATTCAAATCGGGGAATTTCCAATAGAAGTTGGAAATTCCCCGATTTGAATAATGAAAACTAAACGCTTGCACCATCTAGTGCAGGGATGCACAAACCGCAGCTCTCCGTTAATTTGTTGGCGGCCCGTCTCACCATGTTATTTTAACAAGTTACACAATCAACGAAATATTATTTGAAGTTTTGAACAATGCATTTTCAAATAATATTTTTCTGAAGTGAAATTGTTTACAGTGATTCGATACTTATGTTTTTAAACAATAAGGAAAAAATAATAATCATATTTGTAGTAGTAAACATTTTTTAAATTTTTACTGTATTTGTGTGCGCGAAATAATAAATTTTAAAAAATTGTACCTTCGCACAAGATAGCACTGCCGCTTAACTAATGAAAATTTAGAATTAATTTTGTGTTTGGCTACTATAAATATCGAACCTAATATGAAAAAATATTATTAAATTAATGCAATACCACGCGGTCTATTAAAAACATCTTTGTTTAATTTTGATTACGTTTCTTTGTAACGTGTAATTAATAAACATATGATATATAACTTTCGTGGTTTTTTTGGTGGCCCTCCTATAAGTTACGGTGAATCCATGCGGCCCTTGGATTCACCGTAACTTATAGCATATATACTTTTAACAAGTCTGTGCACCCATGATCTACTGAAGTTCGCAAGAATCAATTTGTAAAGTGATGAGGTAAATGGGGTATACAGTAATAATTACGTTATTTTAAATACTGCATAGCAGCGGTGGCCAACCTTTTTGAAAGCAAGTGCACAACGAAAAATTTTTACAGCGAAAATGTTCAAAATGTCCATGTTCATAGCTTTCAAAGCGACATCATTTTGTAATACTTCTTTATAATTGGAAAAAGTATCAAAGAGAGAATCGGCACCAGCAAGTAAAGCATTTTTAAATAATTCTCCATTTAATTTCTAATTCTAAATTTTTTATATTTGTTATATTAAATTTATTTAATTCTGCACTTCAACGTTATTCATAGAATTTTGAAAAAAAAAAAAAAAATAAAATCAGTTTCAAATCGTCAAATTGACTAAATCTTTCATTAAAATCATTACTTAATTTAGTTAGATAATTAACGTATATTCGGGAATCTAACTGATTTTCTAGAAATATTTTTGACATTTGAGGAAAATGCGCCAAGGATTTTTTTTGAAAATGTGAACTCCAAAGGGTTAATTTACCTTTAAATGCTTTAATAGCACTTACCATATCTACCAAATTTTTATTTTCACCATGAAGTTCAAGATTTAGCTGATTTAATTTCTGAGAAATGTCAGTTAAAAAAGCTAAATCACCTAGCTAGTTAGGATTTTCAAGAGTACTAAAAATTTTTTTTTTTTGTTCAAGAAATGCTTTTATTTCAACAATCAAATTAAGAAAACGTTCTAATACTTTGCCTTTGCTAAGCCATCTCACTTCTATTTAAGTTAAAAACGTGGCCGTTTACTTGATTCTGCTTCAGACATGTTAAGTAGAATTCTTTTTGTCGTTATAAATAAGTATTTTTATTCAAAATAACTTTAATAAATTTGTGAATTATTGGAAACACCTATTTAACAGATATTAACGACTGAATTATGTGTATTATCAATTTACAAGTATAATATACCGTTGCGTCGTCGTCGTATGTACACATTTCAGTACGAATGCGAATGATGCAAACGGAGTCCGCACGAGTCTTTTCCCGCACAGCCTCGGAGCGTGCCAACTGCTGTCGGTAGATCAAAAGTTTTAGTGCTAAGTCTGGACATATTAAAAACATTTAGACTACAGTTTTTATTTATTTATTTTTTATAATTTTGTAAATTACAATTTTCGTTCAGTAGATATGTTCTATCTACTGAACGAGAATTGTAATAGATTGTGATACTGTAAATCTACTATTTTAGTAGATTTACAGTAAACTCAAACTAATAAAAAGATGGAAATAAAATTATTATTACTTATTTTGAAATTATTTTCATATGATTAAAAAAAATTAAAAAATGATATTTTTTTAAATTAATTTTTTGGAAATCTTGCCGTGGGCGCATAACAGACCAACTGCAGGTGCACTTGCGCCCGCGGGCTCGGGGTTGGCCACACTGCTGTATAGTAACATACTTTAAAAATAAGCTAAAATATACATTTTTTTCAAATTAAATACATTTGAAAAAATTAATTACATAAATAAAATTTTAATATGAGCTTTTAGTTCATGACCATTTTGGGGCCCCCTCAATTGTGGGGCCCGGGTGCATTGCACCCACTGCAACCTCCAGGTGGCCGGCCCTGCCTCGGATAACGCAAAAGGCCAACCTTACACCGTCTTTCATTTGGAACCGTCTATGTAAATGTAACACTTGTCGCTTTCCATGTAAGATATTATGTAAACGACATTATGATAAGATGGATGAGGGAGTGATTGAAAGTCAGCTGGAACCTCCACCTGAAAGTCTTTCCCATCAATTTCTAACCTACAAAGATTAAGTGTAAAGTACAACTGACATTTCTCTCTTAAGAGAAGATATAGCGGCATCTTACCCGACACAGAATGGCTGAGTTCCTAGATATAATCCGATAGCCCTTAATGATCTTAATATAAATACGACGCTGAAATTTCAAAGAAGTTCCCTAATTTTAACTTTATCTTGAGTTCCCCAGATTGGGCATGTATAAACCAGCTGATGTACGACCACTCCCTCATAGATAGATTCAATTATGTTCGCGTTTAGGCCCCAATGTAGTATCACGACCATTGCAAGTTTTTTAGTATTGTCTGTCCACGAAAGCCGCGCCTAGCTAAGGTGGATAAGTCCAAACGCGAAAGGGTTTGGACTCATCCACAGTCGGTATAATGACGGGTGGGAATTATTGAATTAATATTATATTAAGTTCTGTTAAATATACTATTTCCAACGTCGAAACTAATCATTTAGCATTCGACATCGCAATAAACTTCCATTCAATTTCAGTTATCTTGCGTTTGAAAATATCCATGTGCGAAACTGTCATCCCTATTTTGTCACTCGTTCAGTTAGCGTACGCGTACTTGCGTCGATGGTCGCGGCTAAAGATAGTAAAGCGTCTGTTTTACCGAGGATGTGGTTCCCAAGATAGATTTTTGTTGATTAACACACCTTAAATACTTAAACTCTTTAACATAGTTTAAAACAGTTCCATTAAGTCGGAAAAAACAGGTCACAACTGCAAAATTGTTGATTTAAAAATGATAATTGTGAATTAACGTTAAGAATTTTCGTAATAGTGTAAGGTGTAAGGAATCTCTAAGGTGTTTTCATTTGTTATCGGTAGGAGTGGAATGACCATATATATTTATAGACCATGGTTATACTTAGATAAATCCGAAATCGCATGAATTTGTTGCTTTGATACTCCGTCTCGCAGTGCGTTTGATTATCTTTAATATCAGTGGAGTGTGGTATATACGAAAGTCCGCTGCGGTCACAATTCATATTTATGAACTGAGTAATGGGATAATTGTTATTTTACAGTAATAAAAATAACAATTATCCCATTTTAGTTTCAACCGGAATACTTCCACTTCGAACTACACTCAGCCCTCGATTTACACGGTAGATACGTTCCTGGAAAAATCGTGCAAACGAAACCGTGTAAAACGAGACGCAGAATTCATACAAAATAGAAAGATTTGTTCAATTAAACTGTAAACCGATCTAAAGAAGATAATGAAAAGTCGAGGATACGTTCTTTATAACCGTGTAAAATGAGATAAGGATTAAAGGAAAAAAGGGGATTAGTTCATTAATTTTTAGAGACAATTTAATGTTTATACTTTCTCAATTTATTTTTGTAAATTAAAACATAAACCATTAATTAACATCGAATAAGGTACAAAAAAAAATTAACAATATTCCGTACAAATAAAAACAATAAAGGCATTCAAACATAATTAGGCGAGCTGCAAGCCTGAGTTGAGTTTAGTTGAACTGCGAGACTTGGACAGCAAAAGTTAATAGTGAGCGATAAATTGTGAAAGCGAAAGCGGACTAAGAAGAACTGTGAGTTATTCTGAATTAAAGGCATAGATTAGTGTTGTTTGAGATAATTATCGGACTTTGTATTGAATTTAGTTATAGTGAAACAAGATTATTTTGTTTTGTGTGTAAATAAATTGGACTATACTAAATATAGCTGTATTCACTCTTTATTAATCTCTACGAACTCGTAAACCCACAAAATGTGACAATATGTTACTCTTAATTTATAATGCAAAACAATCAAAATAAAACCCAAAAATTTTTTTTTGTTTTCATTTAAAAACCGTGTAAAAGCGAAACTGTGTAAATTGAGTGCCGTGCAAATCGAGGGCTGAGCATATCGAGGTGTATATATAATTCCTTGAAGTTAGAATGTTTTTCTTTTATCGCTATTTTTGTCAAAACAAGTTTAGCCACTATTACGAAAATTATGGATCAGTTTATACAAAATGATCCAAATTTTGATAGAATTTCAAAGGCAAGACAAAGTGTCACGGATGCACAATTTCTTGCTATCGACAATTACTTGCTGAACGAAAAAGGAAAAGGCAAACGATGTCAGATGACTTTTTAATGAAAAAACAAAGCGTCAAAATGAGGAAGAACTTTTCTTATCACAAATTATTTACTCGAATATTTTTGATTTTCATAAATGATTTATGAATCCTTCCTCATCACAAACATAAATTATTTATTTGAATATTTTTGATTTTCATGAATGATTTATGAATACAAATTGATATTAGCAATAAAAATGCCTATAATTAATGTAATGCAATAGTAATAATACATGTTACAAAATAAAAAAAGGTAGTCCATAATTAATGTAATACAACAGCAATAATATATGCTAGGAAATAAAAAAAATGCTACGTATATTTTTTAATTCACTGTTTTGTTTCACCTATTCCCATTATTAAGGTGACCAACTTTTTTACAGTGAAAAGGAGGACACAAATTAATTGAAGAAAAAATATCGTAGATAAACATTTTATTGCAACAATAACACACTATATAATATGATAAATGCCTAATAAAAACATTTGTAGCATTTTATATTGTAATTATACTGATATGCCTATTAATTATTATTTAAATGAATACTCTTCCATTGAATGAATATTTTTTGTCAATGTATCATCTCTTAACAATATACAGGAATATCTCGATTATCGCGATTCTCGATTTATCGCGGTTTATAATTTGATATCAAAATTCAATTATTGCGCTCAAAATTCGAATTATCGCGGCTTCGAGATATAGCCCACTATATAAGCAACCAGAATTACATTTCTTCTCCAGGTAACTCTCTTTAGCACTTCGTTTTTATCCGACGGCGCTTGCTCACCACTCATCAGTAACTGTCCGCCTTTACCTGAAGTACACGTGGACAGGGCCGGCTTAACCCGGTAAGCAGATGATGCACAGCATCGGGGCGCCAAAATTATCATTTTCTCAATATTGTTACTCAGCAATACTGTACATTGCTGAGTAGATATTACAAGAAAGCTGCATCGGGTACCAGGACTTCTAGAGTCGGCACTGCATGTGAATATTTATTTCTTTTCTTATTTACCCCTACAATGAATTCTAAAAGAAGCAAGGATGATATCAAGTCAACAGCTATCAAGAAGAAACGTAGAGTGATCCGCTTAGAAGATTGGCACGTTTAACACATTTTTTGTACCTCGTATATAAAATTTAATTAATAGATTTGAAAAATCCTTGGCAGTGATCACCCATTTTACATGCATTATTTATCCCGATTATCGCGGATTCGATTATTGCGGTATTTTTCGTGGCAACATTAACCGCGATAATCGAGGTATTCCTGTATTGGAAATATCTGAACAAGAAATGTCCTTCATATTGAATTTAACGGCAAGTGCTGCAGCTAGAGTATCAACGTTCAATCCGGATTTCTCTTGTTCAAAAATCATTAGCAATTGAAAAACTCAACTGCTGCATTAGTTATTTATGGAAGCACAATGTAAATTGAACAAGAATAAATAAATTTTCTCATGGAATATGTTCATTTTTGAAATGGCTGAATGTTTCCACCCATCTTTTATCAATTTCAACATGTTCATTTTCCCATTTTATTAATTTTTCAGAATTTAAATATATATTCAGTCTTCTAATTTCTTCAAAGAGACAATTGTCATCTATTTTAATGTCTGGAATTTCTTTAGATAAAAACTCAACACAACGAAAAGGAGGACACTTTTCGAGGGAAGACAGAATTTACAAAAGAAGGACTGTCCTCCCTAAAGGAGGACGATTGGTCACCTTACCATTATTTACATGTTAAGATGACCTTGTTTAACGCTGTTTCATTTAGTGCTTTGTTTCTTTGGAATGTATCCCCCGTGTTAAACGGGGTCTTACTGTATTGTTTCTCCAGAATTTTACAATTATCTTGTTTTTTATTATATTATTATATAATGATATATATTGAGAATATGCTAATTTATTTTAATGCGCTTTATATTTAGAGAGGAATCCAGAAAAAACAGAATAAATTTAAAAAAAGAGTTCAGGAAAAACTGGGTAAAATCCAGAAAAAAACAGGCACTGCAAAAATAAACTTTTGAATTAAATTAAAAATATTTTAGTTTTAAATGACATATAGATTAAATCAGAATCCATTAAGGCTTCATTAAATGGAAACATTTAATGAATATATTTTTTGATATAAATTATGAAATGAATCTTCACTGCAATTAAACTTAGAATATATTATTGTTATTTTTATAATTTTTTTATTAAGTAGTTTGAAGTCAATGAAGTATAAAGAATTTCATTAGGGGATCTTGATTACAAAAAATTAGAGACCTGTCTTAAAATACAAATTTTAAATTGATAAAATTTTTAAATGTGTGATGAATTATCTGTTAAAAATTCAACTGGTTTTTGGTAAATAAATCACATTGAATGAAGTATTATTAAATGAAATTATTAATGCCTTATATAATTATAACAATTGTTTATACTTTTATAAAAAAGAAAATTTTTTTAACTTTATTTTTCATTGAGTAGTCAAGAAAAAAAATTCAAAAAGAAATCCTGACATCCTCATTCAATTCATAATTTAATTAAAAATTTAAAAATATTTTATTTTTAAATTGAAGAAAAAAATTTAGAAATGTAACATAATACTTTATAAAATATTAAAAAAGCAATATATAAATGATTGTATAAATGTAAAATACATAAAATAAAATTTCTTTGCCCTATCTTAATGTTCTGTAGATTATACAATCCATTCTCAGCTGATTAAATTTTACCAAATAGCTAAAATTTGCCAACTTACTTTCTGAATGAGGATGCAACACCCAACACTGCAGATATGCTGTGATAACAAATTCAAATTCATTTGTGAAGTCTATCTAATATAAGTGATAGATATTGTATTGTACAAAAGAACTTTCCAAGACAAATTAATAAATTCTAATTCATATATTAAGCTGCTTTTTTTTATGGGCATCAAAATCCAAAATTTTGTATTTTTGTTTATTTAGAAAAATATGCAAGAAAACGTAAAATAATAATAAATTTATTTTTATTATCTAATAATTATTATCTTATAATTATCATACAGGGTGACAATTATTGAGCTATATGAAATAAAAAATAAAATTTTCAAAAACTACTGAGTTCAAACATTTTATGCAAAGTTTAAAAGTAACTGCTGATATTTGGATTTAGGTTATGACATGTTCGATATACTTGCCATGATTGGCTATGATGTGGTGCAGACAAATAGCAAAATTCTGCACAACTCACTGAAGTATCGAGACATTGATGCTTTCGACGACCTCCTGAATGGCAGTTTTGAGCTCAGCAATGGTTTTGGGGTTATTTGCATAAACTTTGTCTTTAATATTATTGCCCCACAAAAATGAGTCACAAGTGTTGAGATCAGGGGAATAGGACGGCCAAGCGATTCCCATTCCAGTGGCCTCTGGGTACCCCAAAGCCAGAATGTGCTCTCCAAAGTGCTCTTCCAGGACTTCAAACACTCTAGCAATTGCTCTTCTGAGCCGCAATCGGGCTGTTATTGCTCGAATAGTAGGCCTTGACAATCGATATACGCTCAGAGATGCTGTATTGCGACATTTTCACTGAAAAATGAACAACAACAACAAGAGTGCGCATGCTCAAAAAAATCCCAACATGCCCTGCATTCAACCGCCAAATTTTAACTTAATCTTGCCAACGGTTCAAAAATTATCAAGGTTTTTTTCACATAGCTCAATAATTGTCACCCTGTATACTCCCAATAATAATTACAATATGCATATATGTAAATTATAACTAAATACTGTTTAAACCATTGATTTAAAATTTTTTCACATACCACTTTTCAATAGTAAAATTTTTATGCCCATCTTTGAGAAATTAATATATAATATTTTAAAAAAGGCAAATTTCTAAACAAAAAGATATTTTATTAATCAATACATATATATATTTGTATTTATATATTTTTTTATGTTAAATGATTTTTTTTCTGACAATAATAAAATAATAATCTATAATAAATTTCTAAACAGTAATTATAAATTAATTAGTATTTTAATGTTTTGTTTAGTTATTTCTAATATTTTGGCATATAAATGATAAAACAACTCATTTCATTTTCAGATTCACAAAATTTTTCTATTTCTGCATTATTGTCATTTTCACATTAAAAAAGAATATATAAAGTCAATAAAACAAAGTATTACTTGTGAAATTTAAAGTGAATATTTCTCTTAATAAAATAAAAATTGACCCCAAAACAAAAAATTAAGTACCGTAAATAAAAACATTGCTCAAACTTATTTTAGAGTTTGAGCAATGTTTTTATTTTACTCACATAAAATAAGTTGTATGAATAAAGAGATCATTTACTCCAAAATGTAAAACAAATCCTTTTAAAATCTTGCATCTAGTCAGTACTAGATCATCTTTGTAGTAAAAGGTCCAGTTTTTTATTTTGCAAATATGACTGAAATTGTAGGAAAGATTAGGAGTGTTAAATGTTATGTCATATTTCATCTCATACTATTAATTTTAGAAATTTATTTCAATTCAAAGAAAAATGTTGAGTAGATTTCTGACATCAAAGGCTAATTGATCTAACCAGAGAATACTCAGTGGGTTGACAGAGTATTGGATAGAGATGCCAAATCTTTGGTCAGGGGGTTTTTGTCAATACTGCCAAAAGAATCAGATAAATTTTAATATTTGGAAGAGAATTTTTCAATTTCATATGAAAAGAATATCATTTGCCTTCCAATCTTTTAATATAAATATTAGTGGGGGCTGATAGTGTTGAAAAACTTGACTTCATACCCTTATTTCTTTTTCATAGTATATATTAATTTTATATTTCAGTTGTTTGATTTTACAAAATTTGTTGTGAGAAATTCCCTAAAATGCAATGATTTTTATTTGGGAGGCTTTCTGAAAGTTATAATTGTGATTTAAACCATAATTTTTTTATTATAGTTACTGTATATTTTATATAATATAGCAAATTCTAATAATATGAATTATATTTGAAAAGAAGCACTAGTTTAAAGTGGAAAATTAAATAATTTTCCACTTTAAACTAGTGCTTCTTTTCAAATATAATTCTTGTTTTCTAAGTGGAAGTTCCTACTTATTAGTATTCTAATAATATTTCTAAATATCCATTCTTCAGTGAATCAATAATTATTTTATAGAAATAATTTTTATTAAATTGAAAAATATAGCAAAATCTGAGAAATTTTGAATGTAAGTTTCATAAAATATTCTTTTTTAATAAATTATTATTTTAGTCTATTATTATTTTTTTGTATGTAATAAATTATTAATATTTTGAACAATTATTTTATTTATTTAAAATTGCTCATTGAAATTTTTTTAGAGATGTTATAAACTTAGATATTTTCCAGAAAAGTACTCAATAATATCAATTCTTCATAAAAAAAAAAAGTATCTTGGAGTGTCAGATATCAGCAATGCCGGATTTAACAATAGGCCGAATCCTAGGGCCCCGCAATTCCAGGGGTCCCAAAATTATCAATCTGTTTTTAACTTTTATAAACTTTTAATACAAAAAAAATGGGTTTTTATTAAATTGCTAGATAGAAAATAAAATTTTAAAGGTTCCTTATAAGTTATAAAGGAGTTTGAATTTTTGTTCATTATAAGTTATAACAAAGTTATAAGTTATTTCAGAGATGATTATTATTTTTAGGGGCCCCAAAGCCTTGCTTGTCCTAGGGCCCCCAAAAATGCAAATCCGGCTCTGGATATCAGTATTTCTCAGAAATGTTGCATCCCTAATACTAAAAAGCATAATTATAAACAACCGAGTTCAGCTGCTTCTAAAATTATAAGAAATCATAACAAGCACTTGAAGCAGGATAAATACGTTTTTGGCCTACTATGGCCCTCCTCAGCCAGTAATCTCAAGTCAAGATTACTGGCTGAGGAGGGCCATAGTAGGCCGAAAACGTTTCCGGAAAGTGATTATATTATTAGTATATGTAGTGCATATTATATATATCTAATAATATAATTGTATTATTAGTGTATGTAATATATAATATATATATCTAATAATAAATTAGTGTATTTATCCTGCTTCAAGTGCTGTTTATAATAAAATTTATTTATTCAGTGTGAATATAGTAAATTTATTGTGTAAAAAGCATAATATCCTTAAGATTTTTATTTTCTATTTAATAAAGATAAAATTTTCATACACTTATAAACATATTTGTAGCCTACTTTACTTATTTTTATAGTAGTATGATATTTGAAATATAATTTTTGCATGGAATAATAATAAGGCTTATTGACTGATTTCTGAAATTTTTTTTTATTTATATATAAGCAAATATATATAAAAAAATTTTCATATTAAATTTTAATGAATTTATTAAAAAAATTCCTCTAGCCTAACAAAACTTTCAACCTTTCCTTATTTGATATGTTCAGTCTAAGGAAATATTTGTTCACAAGAAAAAGATAGAATTTATACATATAAATCGAAGGAAATGCTTTTACTTTATCTTTTACTCAGAGCACATGCTTTTATTTTGTACTTTTACTCATGAGCATTTGCTTCAACTTTTATTTATATAGATTCATTAAACTGATTTTCATTATTACTATTTAAAGATAATAATTATTAGTTTCTATTTTATATTGTTGAAATAAGTTTTATAACATAACAAAAAATTATCAATATTTATTTTTTAAATTTTGATCTAAAATCCCAGAAAAAGCACAGTATTAGTAAGAATAGCTGTTTAGTATTCCAAATAAAAATATTTTTGCTTCTTCTGTAAGATTTCATGTTACATAAAATTGAACATCCAAATAAAAAAATATAAATGACAACCATTAATATAGTTTAAAATGAATTATTTAAAAAATAATGAGATATTTTCCTCTTTCAAAACTATATATTGTGCAATTAAAATTAATCACTAAAAATTTTCAGTTCCCAGACAGAACTTTTTTGATTGGAATAAAGCTAATACAATACTAGATATGAAATGATAAATGAATTATTTAAAAAATAATGAGATATTTTCCTCTTTCAAAACTATATATTGTGCATACCATTTTTATCAGATACAAAAATAAATTTCAGAAAATTATTTTCACTAAAGGAGAATAAACTTTTCTATGATACATAATTATAAATTATTTTTACTTTATTATTAAAAATGCAAAAACAAATATTATATACATACATAAATCAATATTTAACAGAATTTAAAAAAATTAAAAAAAAACTATATTTTTCTAATCTTAATATTATCAACACATCAACAGCAGTTTTATGTTTATATCTACGTTCTAGATAAGAAACTTTTGGATAATCTCATTTATCACATTACAGAATTTTGTCTTCATTATTATTAATAATGCTTCCACTTTCAAAACACAAATCTGTATATTATATATGAATTTTTCTAGCAATCTTATATCTCTCTAATATACTTGCAGTCTAATAACTTTTTTTTTTGTAAAATGCAAACTAATATAAATACTACTTATCAATCACAGATATGAATACTGGTTATCTCATATACTTTTTGTTCTTCATTGCAGAATGACAAATTTCTGGTAGCAGAGAAAACAATTTGTTGCTCCTTCTAAAAGTCAATTTTATATGTTTGAGTTAAGTCAATGAGTTAGTTTTCTATAATCTTTTTTATTTTTTTTCATATTTAAATTGCATAATTAACACAGAAGATTAAGAATTATTTCTGCTGATTCAACAAGCAAAATTTTATTTCTTCTGCTCTTATCAGTTTTAGCAATTCCATTACTTTATAATTATGCTGTAGTCCAAGGAGTCCAGGGGTGGGCAACCATTTTTGTAGGGGGCTGTATAGAAAAATTTATAGTGGGCCACAGGCCAAAACAAAAACAATTGATGATAATAGTATTTATTTAAAAAAGAGAAGGTACAGATATGTAAGTATACAGAGCATTGGTATTAGATATAATAAAATAATGTGGCCCACAGGCCAGAGGTTGCCCATCCCTACTGTAGTCTTACCAATTATTCAATTAATATTTCTTCTTTTGGATAATACACTTTAGAGACATGAATCAAGGCTTAAGAAAGAGTGCATTAATGCAGTTAACTTCAATTTGCAGTTATAACAGTCATTTTTGATATATGTCAGTTAAGCATTGATTTATGAAAAACTGTTGGCACATAATTCTTATGGATGGAGGGGCAAGGGAGGTGTATTATCTCTTCATCTGTATTGATCATTTGGATAGAATCGTTGAGCGCATATGTGGACTACTAAGCAGTAACAAACTGCTATCAGAAGCCAGCCTCCTTTGGTCTTTTGGCTATTAGACATCATGGGAATGAAAATAAATTCATCAGAATCCAGCTCACCATCTTTACTCAAACTTCATAAGTAATGAAAGGGTATCCTTCTTTTTCTACTAGTAATTTACTACACTTCTTGTTGCAAGATTCTTTCCCTTCTTTCTTCATTTTTCTTACTTCATTTCCCTCTGAATATGCTCTCTGTCTCATTTAACAAATTTTGTAATATATTTATATAGAAAGTGTATAGTAGTTCTTATTGATTTAATTTCAGCTCTATATTATACAGAGAATCAACAGATAATAGTATTCTTACATAGAGGTTTGCATGGAAGAAAATGAAAAAGAAGTAAAAGAGAATAGGAAAGTTTAGAGAGTTAAAACTGAAGGCTTTTGCCAAAAGAAATTGTAATAGCATTATAGAGCAGACTATGCTATGGAATAGTGAGTGCAGTCAAAAGTTTTACCTATATGGAAAGATAAAGAATGAAGTAAGAAAGGAATAAAAAAATTGAAGAGTTGCATCAATGTTTATTAAAATGCAGACTAAGCACTAAACTAAGGAGTAGCCACTGTGCTACAACCTATAACATAGAACTACATCAACTGTCACTATTTCATGGCACCATCTCATTAGTATCACTGAAGTATTCTGTGAAGGACAGCTGATATAGTTCTATACTGTAAGTTATGGCACAGTTGTTACTGTGCCCCATATTTTTATTCATATTAACTGCAAAGTAAGTTTAAATCTATTTTGTAAATTAAAGATAAAAATCCAATTCATTTATATAATAAAGATTTTCTTTCTTTCTATAATTAGGTTTAATAAATGATTTTATAAGGGAATTAGATTCAGATATAGAAATAAGATAATGATTGGATAAAAAATGAAGTAATCTATTTCCCTTCTAAGATCATTTACGAGATCTAATTATAGAAAAAAAATATTATGTAAGTGTTTTACTTTTTACTTTTCATTTACAGAATAGATTTAAATTTATTTCACAGTTAAGCTTTCTTTTGGTACTGTATTGAAGGGTTAAGGATTGGAATGTTGAAATCTGTTTTGTTACAAAAGGGATCCTATGTGGTATCTAATCATGTATTATTTATTATTCTATGATTATTAGTTTAGAAAATATAAGCATTTAAAATGTGACAACTTTTTATTGCATCCATGCTTTCTACATTATTGCTGTTCTATCTAATATGGAGAAAGACAAAGTTCTACATCAAAACAGCAAACATTAAAAATATTAACGTAATTCTATATAAACAGAAATTACCTTATAAATAAGAGTTCTCAAACAATTCAAGAATATATTAAATGATTTCATATATCAGGAACAATGTAGTCATAGAATGCAAAAGAAAACTAATCATTAGTGAGCCATGGTCAATGGGTAATACGAGGTACGTCCAGAAACTAAGTTCCGTTTCAATTTATCTCCGCTGCAGCGCTGCGTACAGACAACTCAACAAGTTCACGACAGTCATCTCTCACAATAGATTTGTTTAGTTCGGACCTATAAAACTTTATAAGTCCAACAATTTCATCTTCATTTACATGTTTCCTTAGGAAATCAAGGCAGGTGTAGATAATATTTGGATCAATATTTTTCCAATTGTCTCTAAACTTTTTGAATAGAGGAATATCTGAGCCGCTAGTGGCTTGAGGAATCTTTGCTTCAAAAACACTTTTCAATATAAGTTCGTAAACATGATGACGACAGGGAAAAAGTAACAACTCTCTTTCTAGTTTTTGTTCCAAGAGAGCACACGCTCCATTAAAACAATCTGTATTGGAAGCCATTGTATCGCAGCACATTATTTGTACCTTCTCACTGAGATCCCAATCATGAAGTACTTTTGAAACAAGAAAAAAATTACAGGAAAAAATTAAAGAGGAAAACCAGTTGTACTCAGTTGGTATTAACTGGGTGTTAGTAATATGAAGAGAAAGTTGGTGGGTTATAGGTCAGGGTGGTTAGTTAGAGTTGGGGAGAATGGGGTTGGAAAAAGAGAGAGGGCCTGAGTGAGTTGCATCGGGCTCCTGCAGCGCCAGTCCACTGCCAGAATAATCCCAGGCAATATCCTGCGGATGTCCGGGTCAGCTACGTGCTTTATTTAGAAGAGAAATTACATTAAAAAATAATACAGTACATACTATAAAATGATAAAAAAAACAAATAAAATCAAAATACAAATTACAGAATTACAAAATTAAAAGAAAAATAAAAGAAATAAAAGTTATAAAACTAAAAATAATAATACATAATACAATATACAAAATTAAGAATACAATATACAATTTAAAAATGCAATATACAAGTGGTTGGGTGAATAGCGCAAAACTTTTGTTTCACCTTACAAGCCCAAGTGCAGGACAGAGGGCTGGAACTTAAAGAAAGAAGGACTGGTTCTGGAGTCCAGTTGCTGAACTGAAAAACTGAGGGCTGAAGACCTGAAATTGGATGCCAGAAGATGGATGATTGTTGAGTTGCAGACTGGAAACTAGGTCTGGAAGTTAGAAGCTGGATTCTGGAAACTAGAGGCTGGAATACTGGATCCTAGAGGACCGGTGGCTAGAGGATGAAGAACTGGAGTCCAGAGGCTGGGGAACTGGAAGCTGAAGGGCTGGAGGATACAGATCCGGAAACTGAAGATTGGAGGATGCGGGTCTGTAGGCTGGAAGCTGGAGTTCTGGAAACTGATGGACTTTTGTTGAAGGACTGTAGGCTGGAGGGCTGGGAACTGGAGACTGAAGCCGAAGGCCGAACTGACGCTGAAGCACTGTAGGCTGTTGGAAGGCTGAAAAATTGAAGGCAGGAGGCTGGAGACCTGGAGGCAATAGCTGCAAATGGAGACGAAGATCCGGAGGAGATCTAATCCGGAGGGCCAGAAGCTTGATGGCTGGAGATCATTGCAGAAATAAGAGAGCAGAGTTGTAGAATGATCAGCTAGTTTGTTGACCAGAGGAGAGGCTGTGCTGATGTCCGTCATGGTGAGGGGTAGACTGGGAGTGAGAGAGTCTGGAGGAATGTAGAGCTTTAGTAGACTGAATGTAGTGCTAGAAAATCTTCAAGGTATCCTCTCTGTTGACTAGGCAGTAGGCTTTGCAGGGCCAGGGGAGACCCAGCAGAGCAAGATGAGTAATAACCTCAAGTCTAAAGTTAGAAAAATGATCACAGTTGAAGACAAAATGTTCGGAGTCTTGTGTCGAGGAGTTGTCACAGGAGCATTCTGGAGGGGTGTCAGTTCTTAGAACAGTACTTTTGAAACAGCTAAAGCTTGCTCTTTTCCTGACAAACTGTCCACTTTTGGTACAGTGAGAAGTTGTTCACTCTTAAGCAAACTTTACACAGGGGATTAAACCATTACCAATTATCCAAATGAATCTAGCCAAACTGCCCCTGGCAGATAAAGTCCATATTAAATTTTCTAAACAATTATTATTTTATTAAAAAATTACAGGAAAAAATTTTTTAATTTGTTGAGAAGTTGTTCTTTGTCTTCATAAGTAATAACAATCGGCAGTCGTTCTTCCTTCGAACTTCGGATGTCCAGACCAGGTAATAATTTACCATCCCAATGGACTGTCACGATTTCGGGATTATTATTCTGAAAATCAGTTTTTAAAGCCTCCGCCCTCACTTTTCAAGTCTGTGTTCGAACTCTTTGTATTGTCAACTTGTTTATTGGAAATTTATCAACACTGCGACCCATTGCTTCTATTGCAGCCTGAAGAATGTAAACAGAATCTCTTATGCTCAACTGACATCTATCTAAAGCTGCAACTAACTTTGGCGTAACAAAATCTTTCCTACCTCTTTTCACGCAAGTTTGAGACGTTGTTGTGGGATCATGCGACAAAAGCTCGTTAAGACTTTCGGTAGAAGTACTGGATAATAGACAACACGATTCTTCTCCTTCAGATGGCAAACTATCATGCGAGGTAGATGGTTCAGCTGTCGATAACAGGTGTTTTAATCTTTTCCTTTCTTCCTCTCCTTTTCTTTGTCAAGCCTGTTCTTCTTTTTCAGCTAATTTTTTATCTACTCCTGCAATGCAGCCCAGATGTCCTGGTTCTCTCTGTCATTGTAAAAATATTTTGTCCTCCTCTATTTTCATCCTGTCAAGGGCATCAGCGTGTGCAATGTCAAATAAATTATCCAAATTCATTTCAAATATCTCCTCATGGCGCTTGAAAATATTTTGAGTTATCTTACAATTTTTTTGTAGATCTCGCCAAACTTGGTAAAGGTCTATAAGTTTTTTAACGCAGTTTAGTAATGATCTTACAGATATTCTTGCCTTTTCCCAGAAGATAGCACATTCACGAATTACAAGATTAGCACTTTCACTTATTGTTAATTTAACTTCCCGGATATTGAAAAATAAAACTGCTAGAACCTGTCGATTTGAAGGCAATTTCGCACCTGTTATTTGATGGTTTACTGCTCCCACTAAATAAATGTTTTTTTTAACACTTCGTAGTTCGACTGCCACCATTTCGAATGCAAGTTAATACGTGTAGATTACGCACAATGTGACACTACAATGCCTAATTACGCGGGCAGCCGCCAGGGGCACCTCTTGTCCTGCGCGACTTGTATGAACGAGTTTTGATGCAAATTGGCATGGGTTCCCATTTATAGAATGAGCTAAAATTTATTTTGAGTGCATAATATACCAGAATAAACATAATTAGAGGGTATGCACTATTTTTTTTTGTTTTGAAAAATAAGGGACACCTTACAGTACATATATCCATGTACCCAGAAACTTTCTGCTGTTGCTGTTTTAAAGACAAAATATCAATCTCATTTAATAATTGAAAAAGAATTGTGAATAGAGATATCTGCAATGACACTCCAATTTAATTGTGATGAAAACAAGCTCACCCATCACATTAAATATTATGTTGTATTAAATATGTATTCTATTTTTTTTTTGTAAGATTTGTTTAATTCTATTAAAAATTATTACACCATAATAATTATATATATTTTTATATATAAGAATTTTATTTATACAAAATATGCTATACTATTTTGTAGTATTAAATTGTAAGTAGAAAGTATTTATAAAATTAAACTGTTGCAAATATGAGGGGCATACCAATTTTTTTATGAAAAAAAAAGGATGCAGACACAAAGTTTGGAAACCACTGACATATAGTATTTTAAAATACTATATTTGATTGAACCTAATATTGTCAAATTAATCCTTTGATATATTTAACAGAAATTTTAATAATTTGAAAGAACTTAAACTAATGTTAGCACAATCTTGTAATTAATAAATACACTAATTATTAAATCAAAGATGAATTTCATTATGATGAAATTAAGATGGAAATCATTAGTTCACAGATGATTAAATCATCTATGAATTAATGATTAAACTAGAATTTATAATTAATTTATCTGAAAAAACCTGCCTCAGCCAACAATTGAACCAGAGACATTTGAGTTACCATCCCAACATCATAATTGCTAGACCACTGAGATTATGTAGCAGATTGACTCTTCAGATATTATTAATTTAGAATTATTTTTTGATTATAGACATCAGATTCTGCCAATAGATTTATTCCTGACCAGACTATTCAGCCACGGGCTCTCAATGGTGCTAGCCAAGCAACACACAAATCAACACAGTCATCTTAACATGCCAAATTAATTAATTAATTTGGCAGTATTAAGTTCAATTATTATTAATTATTAATAATTACCACCTTTGGGTCCATGTCTTTACATGGCAAGGGGATTGCATGCTCCAGTGATCTTTCTGGGCTGTTGGTATTTTGGTATTTCAACTTTGCTATAATGGCCAGAAGTTAGGAGCATAACAAAGTGGGGCCTAGGGTTGTCTGGGACCCTCAAGGGAGCAGCCCCTCCACCAGATTATACCATAATTTGACTGATCACCAACATGGAAAAAACTTTTATTTTTGATTTTCAAGACTCTAAAAAACGAAAACCAGACTGTCAAATGCACATATAAAACTGGAATGGATCAAAGACAATGAGAACGGAAACAGAATGGAGATTAGGTGTGTGGAATGTAAATAGACAAGTGAAAAAAATGAATGGGAATTTGTGAATAAAATGTGTAAATATAGGCTGGATAAGCAGTATGTGAGTGAAATATATTGGAAGGGGCATGCATTTGAGTGTGTAAGGAATGACATTGTTGGAATATGGTTTGGGGCAAAGATAATGAGTGAACAAGAAGTGGTGTTGTGTGCTGACAAATGAGAGAACAAAAATGTACGGTCGATCTTCATTATTCATGGATTCCGAATTTGCATATTCAACTATTTGTGAAAATTTATTTGTAACCACAAAATTGATTTCCGTGGCACTTATTCGTGGTCCCATTGAATGACAAAAATACTGTTATCAATGTAAATCCTCTCTCTCTCTCTAATAAAGGAAATTGTTTTTTATTAAATGTAATCTCTGTGTCGTTCTGTTGGAAAAGTCTGATTATCTATCCTTGCTCATTCCACAGACCGCAAGCCAAAAGCTGGTTCATATCGTCCACAAGTCCCATAGAAGAATGTGACCCTATGCTTGAACGTAGCCTTGTTCCTATGCATTTGCTTCCTACGCTAAGATTTTAGATGATCTGAGGCAAAAAGCAATGCAGACAAGGCTGCTGCAGTTGTTCAACAGTTCAGGAAGACAATGTGCCAGTTGCCACATCAAATAACTCCCCATTAAAAATAAGATTTTATTTACTATGTTAGTTAGTGTTTTAAAAATTTAAATAAAGATTACTATATTTTCTTTTTCTAGCACTTAGGTAGGATACAAAAGCTTTATTATAGCTATTATATAATGACAGAAACGTTTTTGGTCTATTCAACCCTCATCAGCTGCACCTATCGAGACCCGGTCGGGTCTCTCGCTAATTTCAGCGAGAGAAACCACAGCAGGTATCTATACAGGAATGATGATAGTTCCGCGCCACCTATATGCTTTTTTTACGGTAAACTTGAACTTTAAAATTAAACTTTCATATTATTCCAAAATAACATTTTTCTTATCTTTCACAAGAGTGTAAGAACATGCATGCTTACTTGAGTAATAAAAGAGTAATCCTTATTTTCTTTTACGGATTTGAAAGATCACCTTTGTAAGATTGCGAGTCAATGTACATAGCTAACAAATAGGTTGCCAACTGCCTAACTTGAGTTTCATTATGTTGATATTTGCATCACCTTTATTTTATTCACATATTATTGCTTTTCATAGTTATATTAAATTATTTCATATATTTTGAAATCTGTTGATATTCATTTTTGACAATAAATATCAATAGATGGCGCTAAGTGTCAAAGTAAGGGGCAACAGATAACTTACCTGCATTACTATTATTGGATTTTTACAGAATTACTTAGCTAAAACAATTATTACTAATTATGATACAGGATACTGTTCAGTATCAATTTATGTTCAATCAGTAACTTTATATCATACCTTTTCATTGGATATTTTATTTTAAAGGAAATTTTATGTTGAATTTGCAGGTAAGTTAAGCCTGTTCTATATCCATAATTACGATAGTGATATATTACATATCTAAAATGAAATTTGTTTATATTTTATCACACAAAGAAATTACAACTATTCATCAAACTAAAATATGTTTATCCAATATTATGTAATAATAATAAGTAATATTTAAAATCACACAAAAACCTGTAATATATACAAATCTTTTATTTGTTGCAATTTTAAATGAAATTAAGCCATGTTGCATTATTTCAAACGTATTTTGAGTCTCTTCCCCTTCGAAATTTTTCGTCGCATTATGCATGATTATTATAACATGGTTTTCAAAGCTGATCGGAGAAACAATTTGGATTGGCCAGACTTATTTGTAAATACTAATTGTTTTTCCCATAGCCAATTGTATGTGCCTTTTCAAGAGTGGAAGAAGCAAAAAAGTTTGAAACATTAGAAGATCGAACAAATCAACAGAATTTTAATAGAGAAAGAAAGATAAAGAAGTGAACATTTGAAAAGACACATGTTTCAAATAGAAAACATATCTATACAGGAAAGATTTTCAGAATATATTGAAGAAAATCCTGAAGGTCATCTAAAAGGTTATAATTTAAGAGAAAGAGAAACTTCAGTACAACACCGTGAACTGCCTGAGCAACGCCGGGCATGAGTCTGCTAGTAATATATATAGATTTATACATGAGAGTAAAATGATTTATTATGTAATGCTTTTACCTAATAACTGTTAATAGCTTTGTTTTATTATGTAATTTTAGCATAAACATTACTTAAATATTTATTATGTTTTATTTTCTTAATAAAACATAATGTTTTATTTTATTTTTAAATGCAACACCATCATAAGTTGGAGATCTTCAGAAGATCTCCAACTTATGATGGTGTTGCATTTAAAAATTTCAGTTGTAGTTTGAATCCCATAACTCTGAACACAATTTTCCATACGCACAATATTATAAATGGAGATTACATTCTCTAACTACCAGAACTCAGAATCCTATTCAATTAACTGCTTTTTCATAATACAATGCTATAATTAAATGAAAGCACTCCATGCAGTTGTGAAAAATTTTCAAACAATACTTTTATTCACTCACTCACATTTTCAGTACCATCATACCCTCATCAGGCTACACACATTTTTTAAACAAGAATTTCAAATATTTCAAAAATATGTGTAGCCTGATGAAGGTATGATGGTACCAAAGTGAATAAAAGTATTTTTTGAGAATTTTTCACAACTGCATGGAGTGCTTTCATTTAATTATAGCAGAACTCAAAATATTCAATATTCTTTTAAATAATAGTAGCATACACTAAAATAAGAAAATTGTGTATTTTGTGCCTATTAGAACTTTATATAGATAAAAATAAAGATGGAATATTTAAGTTATTTTCTTGTGTCCAAATTTCTAGCATCAGCTGCATGGTAAAGCAGTTGTTTACTACCTTGAAGGATCTGGGTTCAATTTTAGTTCTCACATATTTTTCAGGAAGAGTCCAGGCCTAGCTAGGATTGTTGAATCACATCCTTCAACCTTCCAGCTGATTTCACCATAGGATTGGATAGTCTGTGAGAGCTCTAGAAGTGACCACTATCAAATGTTTCCTTTGGCAGTTTAATTCAAACTAACCTAACCATGTTTCTAGCAAATATAAGCAATTTTTTTTTTAATACCACTTCCCAATCAGTGGGTGACTACTATATAATGGTATCCTTTTCAGATCTAACTACAAATTGCCCACATTTGTGGTAGAGCCATTAGAACTTTACAGTATATGAATCAAGACCTATACCAAAATTTGAAATATTTAACATTTTTTTAAAAAATAACTGTATAAATAATACTGAATAAATGTTGTTTATTCTTTACAATGAGGAAATGTACATCTCATGAGATAATAATTTATATTATTGTCTCAAAAAACTTATATTGCTAAAATTGATAAAAACAAAGGTCCATCAAAAAATTTTCAGTAACATGGAATCATAATTCTATGTTTCCATGCATTTGAGATAGGAATGAATGGATCAAGCCTGGATACCTAAAAAATTTGGAGATATGAGACTCAAAATTAAATACTTTTTCAGTAACATGGAATCATAATTCTGTTTCCATGCATTTGAGATAGGAGTGAATGGATCAAGCCTGGATACCTAAAAAATTTGGAGATATGAGACTCAAAATTAAATACAAATACTGTAAAATGAAAATACAACATGCTTTCATCCTGGTAACAACCTGGCCATCTGGTCAATTGGCCACTATTATTATAAAATCATTACTATTGCTTTAGTAATGCACTGCTTTATACGGGATTTACTTACATACAAATTTACCTGTTAGCACTTATAAGCAGTCCGTGTCATAACAAGTGGACTAAAAATGTTTTTTTATTTAACTAGAGGAGCACTTTCGGCTTAATCTGCCATTATCAACTCTTACATAATGTTTTTAGAACATTGATTCTGGAATCAAAGCGTACAATTTCTATTCTTTTTTAGTTTAAATTTAAAATATATAAATATTCAAAAACATTCTTAAATAATCTTTCAATACACGTGTTCACAAGACTTTTCTAGATCGTAGGAATTTTAAACAAAATATAAGGATAAAATATATAATACGATAAATAAAGTTTTTTAGGACATTAATTAAGAACATAATACGATCTGCTGTTTTTTTGCAGGCTTTGTCTAGTCTATTGAAGGTTTTCACTTCCTTGTGTGTTCCCATTTAGGGCATATTTCCATGGCTTTCCTAAGCTGTCTATTTGTCAGTCATTAAGAATCATCGTATACTTACTTTTATAAGATCTGTATTTCTTCTGCTATGAATAACTCGTGTTTGTTACTGACTTGTTTTGTCAACTTACTTTCATCCCATTTAATTCTTATGTTTCCTTCATAGGCTCTTCTGGCCAAGGCTGTCGTTAGGCTTGCATTTTTTATATTTCTTTGGTGTTCTGATATCCTTTCTTTTAGGTTCCTACATGTTGCACCTATGTATAGTTCTTCTGTGTTGTCATCAAGGTTCTCCAATGGGATGTTGTATACCCCTGTCTTTTCCATTTGGTTATAATTGTCCTTAACATTCCTTAACAAGCCAAAGATGGTTGGTGGCCTTTTATATGCAGGCTTTTTGTTATTTTTCTTCAGGATGTTTTTTACGGTTTTATAGTTTCTTAGTTCGTGCGGTACTATTTCATAATCGTTCGTTTGTGTGTTCGTTTGCTGGTCAGTTACACCATCCCTTTCTTCATTCTGCTCCAGATTGTTATCTCTCTTCTTTTTTAGCTCTTTTGCTATTTTATCAATGTCGCATATATTGTACCAGCTCCTAATTCTAAGTGAAAAATGCTTGTTTCAACCCACTTGCAGTGTCAAGTGTGAACAGTGACAATTATGGAATACCCTGAAAATCTGCTGCTAATTTGTCTTCATGTTAGTATGCACATGAAAGGAAATTAAATATTTCTAATAGCTATATAGGAGAATGTGAATTGTAAAGGATAAAATGAAATAAGCTTCACTGGATTTCACTAGTTTTATACGTGCACTATTTTTATTTTTTTCATTTTTCAATACAATCAGAAAATGTTATAAATGAATATTTTTGAGGGATGAAAGAAATTAGCTTTTTTCATACATATGGAAATGTTTTTTTGGAGATACTATATACCAGGGGTGGCCAAAGTTGTAATCATTACGGGCGACCTGCTTTTGAAATTTTTGGCGGCGGTCTACTAACACTAAAAGCAGTAATTTAAAGTCAAAAATAAGTTTAAATTGAAAATAAACATAGATAATACCAATACCAATTCAAAAGCAAGGAATTAATGATGAATTTACACAAACATTAAAATAGTATGTAAATAAAACAAGATGTTCTTTTATTTTAGTTTTATTAATGCAAGAAATATTCTTATTATTACCTTTACAATTCGTCAATATTAACTATTTATGTAGTATCAGAGGGCGTGCTGGAAACATGACATTACATATTTTCAGCAAGCTTATCATAATTTGGTTCACAGCTACTTGTAGCTATTCGTAAACATGCTGCCAAATGGTCATCTGTCAAATGGGAGCGATGCAGATAATACCAATACCAATTCAAAAGCAAGCAATTAATGATGAATTTACACAAACATTAAAATAGTATGTAAATAAAACAAGATGTTCTTTTCGATGAAAGGTATAATTTTCGGATGTCTGTGAACAGATCTTTTTTTTATTTGGCCATTTTTTAGGGCCCTAGGGGCAGAATTTTTATTTTATGACAATAAATATATTAGTATGGTGCTAAGTGTCAAAAAAGGGGCAACAGATAACTTACCTGCTTTACTATTATTGGATTTTTACAGAATTACTTAGCTAAAAGAATTATTACCTGATTATGATAACAAGATAATGTTCAAGTATCAATTTGTCTTCAATCAGTATCTTTATATCATATACTGTTCAGTATCAATTTGTCTTCAATCAGTATCTTTATATGATACCCACTTTAGCCAACCTTTTCATTGGATGTTTTATTTTAAAGGAAATTTTATGTTGTTCAGCTAACCTTTTCACACCTTATTTAACCTTTTCATTGGATGTTTTATTTTAAAGGAAATTTGCAGTTAAGCCTGTTCTACATCCATAATTACGATGGTGATAAAATAAAAGCAAATTTCATTTGAGATATGTAATATATCACACAAAGAAATTATAACCATTCATCAAGCTGTAAACTACCCCTTCAAGGGGTGCAGCCCCACCCCACAGGGACCCCGGTGCCCGTGGGAAGATGAGTTACCCCACCGCACGGGGACTCGGTGCCGTGGGGTGATAAAACTGGGTGCAGCCCACCGAAGAGATGAACTGTGCTGTGGGGAGATAAAACTGGGTGCACCACCGAAGAGATGAAACCCAATGGGTCCAACGGGCCTGGGGCCCGTGGAGTGGGGCCGTCAGGGGCACGGCACCCGTGAGGTGCAACCTCCACGGGCCCCCGTACTACACATTTGAACTAATGCTTAATAAAATATATAGTAAATAAATTTGCAAGATAAGCTGGGGAGATGAAACTGGGTGCAGCCCACCGGGAGATGAAACTGAGCCCTAAGGGCCCGGGCCCGTTGGGGTGGGCCCACCAACGAGGGCCTCTTGATCCCTGGTGGGTGCAGCCCCACCCCACGGGGCCCCCATGGGGGTTTCATATCTCCACGGGCTGTGGGCTCACTGGGAAGATGAAACCGGGTCCCATGGGCCTGGGCTCATTGGGGGTGGGGCCTCCGTGGGCCCACCCGTGGAGTGGGGCCATCGGGGCATGGCGCCCGTGGGATGCAGCCTCCACAGGCCCCTGTGCAATTACTACACATTTAAACTAATGCTTAATAAAATATATAGTAAATATAAATTTGCAAGATGAGCTATTATTATACGATATGCTGTTATATAAAGTATTATAAGATTAGATCAACATGCTGTTATATAAAGTACTGTATTATAAGATTAGATCACAATAGTATATTTCCACTCATTTATATGAGCGGGGAAGTTTTAGTAAATGTTTATTATGATAACAAATAAAGAAATAAGATCTAATTTTTGTGCTTTTGATGATAAAATTTTAATATTTATCATCAAAAATATTTTAATATTTATCATCAAATTTTAATTTATTTATTACAGTATAATACTGGTAAATAGTTTCATTTTCTAATTTTATAGAATGCAAATGATTAAAATAATATGAGCAGGTAATTTCTAGTATAAAGTTATTTCAGTAGTTTTTGGGATCAAACAACAACAATATCTAAATTATAAACAAAACTTATGTATGAATTATATTCATAACTATAGGATCAAGAGACCCGGTCGGGTCTCTCACTAATTTCAGCGAGAGAAATGACAGCAGGTATCTATACAGGAATGATGATAGTTCCGCACCACCTATATGCTTTTTTTACGATAAACTTGAACTTTAAAATTAAACTTTCATATTATTCCAAAATAACATTTTTCTTATCTTTCACAAGAGTATAAAACGTACGCACTTACTTGCGTAATAAAAGAGTAATCATTATTTTCTTTTACGGATTTGAAAGATCACCTGGTTGTAAGATTACGAATCAGTGTACATAGCTAACAAGATAGTTGCCAACTGCCTAACTTGAGTTTCATTATCTTGATATTTATCGCCTTTTTATTTTATTCACGTATTATTGCTTTTCATACTTTTATTAAAAATAAAAGGCATTTCTTTTTGTTATATATGTATATTTACGTAAAATAAAATAACTTTCTAATAATTATCATAATTATCAGCAAACGGCAGCAGTTACCAAAGTGCCACCTAGTAAATATTTATTCTCATGTGTGTTGTTAATCTCACATGTTAACAAGAAGTATAACAAGTAAATAAGGTGATTAATTGAATTATTAATTAATACTGAATTGAGGACGATGATGAAACAAATTTTTGAAGAACACAATTATGCTCATAATAGTCGGAAAACAGCGATGCCTAAAACACCAAAACTGAAGTATTCGAAAAAATTAAAGGAGGTACAGTTATCGATAGAGGATGAAAATATTATTTTAAATGGGGAATGGTTGCAAGACTCTCATATTAATAATAGGAAGGTACAAATATATTTTTATTGGAATAATAAAGAAAAAAGAAGTGAAATCGCCAAAAAAACATTTCCATATTTAAAAAAATTTTGTGTAAAATTAAAATGAGATGGGATATTTACAATTCACTTTCTAATTCTATATTATCTATATAATTAAATGGCATTAATTCTTCTAGAAGTAATTCTTCTTTGTCTTCATTTTCTTCAACTTCCATAGTTTTGGTTGCAATTCTGGCTGCACTATGAAGCATCTCTCCTTTTTGATCTGCAGGATTTTTCAGAAAACAGAAGACTCAGCTGATGTGTTGATGGCATAGGTTCATCTATTTCAACAACGAAATCTGTTTCCAACCAAGAAGAATATTTACATTTAAAATAATTTTTGTGCTGAGAAATTTGTTTCCACCTTTCATCAAAACTCTGACACAAACAACAAATTTTTTCTTTTATATACTGCTCATTTAGAAAATTAATAATTTCTCCCATAGTTTGACATATATGATTAAAAATGCAGAATTTTTCATTCATGTTACTTCCTTGTAGCCATATTTCAAATAAGTCTTCATTTTTGGAACAGTGCATATCTAGGAAAAAAATATTTTTTTAGAGTTGCAAGTAGTTGCAGCTAAATTATGTTTCAAAATGAAGAATAATGAACTGGGAATACGCTTGTGCGAAAATTATTCCCACTAAAACAGTCATTTTTTTATAATTCACTTTGAATTTTGGAATTTAGAATTTTTCGAAACTATATTGCATACATAATATGTTATTAATTTTTTAAGACTTCTATTAAGTTTATGAGCTTAATTTTGTATATAATAAAAATATATACCTATTCATTAATAAAACACTTGATTACAAACAAAAATATTCAAAATCATAAAAACAAACAAACATCAAAGTTTGTGATTACTCAGCAACTTTTTGATGTCAATTAAAGTTTGCTGTCATAAGAATAAGAAAAGACATCATTTGCTAGTGAAAGAGATCATTATGAATAAAAATATGATATGAGTCATTTTTTTGTACTTCTATGTTATTTAGAATGTTTACTTTCCATAAAATTAAATAAAAATACTGTTCTTAAAATTCAAAAAATTGAATTTTGGCTAAATAATTGGTTTCTAGAAACCACTGTGCAGAGGCTTGCAGGACACCCCTCTGGGTAGAAAGCCAAAACATTTTGATATATTTTCAGTCTGGCTAAAATGAAAAACTATTAAAATTGGATGCACTACAATGAAAAACAAAATTTTAGATAATTTTATTTATTAGTAAATTAAATGCTAGAATTTAGTTTGCTTAGAAGTTTAATTAGTAGAATATGATAAGAGAAAAAAAATGGTTGTCTTAGTATTGCTACATTAGCTGTAGTATTGAGTTTAAAGTTTTTATTATTTTGATAAGTTATATATTGATATGAGTCATTTTTTTAAAATATGCAATTACAAAAATTTGTGCAAATATTTTTTAAAATGAATTTGTTTATGATATATGAAACATTGCATTGTAATCAGCAATTCATTGTAAGAATTTTATTTGCATTTCAGGAATTGAAATGAAACATAGAGCAAGCACTGTAGGCTAATGTGGCCATATTATTGCAAACCATTGATGACGACTGTCAAAGTTAAGAACTCCCTATAACTTTAATATTCTCTTGATTAATTTATCTATACAGCCTAGCAATATTAAATTACAAAATAGCATACAGCCAATTATAAACTTATTATAATAAAAATATTTGATTCTGTACTGAAATTTTGATAACTTGATTCTTATGTCTTTATGCATCTTTTCTATGTGGTGCAATATAGTATTTCACAAAATAAATAAATATTTTATTAAACTTTTACTCTATTGATCGATTTCTAGTTAGTTTGACAAATGTTTCATTTTGCTGAAAATAGTGATAGACTGTAGCCTATCACACTATTTGCCAGATCACTGATGAAATCAGCTATGATATCTACCCCTTCAGCCAATCTCATCATGAGCATGAATCAATCAGCCACTTCACCCAAATAATTATCCTAATTCTTTATAATTTTTCAGTTATTTGATCTCACTCATGATTTCCTCATCATGAGTGAGATCAAATAACTGCTGCTATATATGTCTGTATAGGTTTGGTGGTATAAAAACAACCAATAGCAAATAAATTAATTTTTTATTTGAATTTGGCCTTTATAAGAAAGTTTGGCCATACCTATTCTATTATAATTAATAACATTTTTGAAATATTTATATCAATGTTTATAAATATTATATTTACATCAGTAGAAAATGTAAAAAATAAACTCAGCACTTACAGCAGTCCCATAAAAAAGCATTTATTACTGCTTCCCAAGCGTAATAAATGCTTTTTTACAGGACTGCTGTAAGTGCTGAGTTTATTTTTTACATTTTCTAGTTATACACCTAAGAAAGCAGTATCACATTTGGAATATTTACATCAGAATAGAACTTCCTCTAGAACTGAATTTCTCTTTGATATGTCTTATTCTTTGAAAAAATTATGTAATACTAATGTTATATAATCTATATTCACCATTATATCCTGTTTTATCTAGATATAAATTAATTGATTTTTGATCTTGGCTCTAATAATAAATTATTCCTGATACTATCCTACATATGAATTTTTACAGTTTCAATAATAATAATAAATAAAACAATTTTGAAGTTTAATAATAATCATTTATGTTAAAAATATATTTACCTCAATTGTTTTTTAACTTTTCTGCATTATAAATTTCAATATAAGTACATAAGGTAAAACAGCTCATAGGCAGGAAAGTATAATAACATAATATTCATTACTGGTAGTAGCGCTTTCGATTTATTTTTAATAAATATTATGTTATTATTCTTTCCTGCCTATGAGCTGTTTTACCTTGTGTATTGTAAGATTTGGGAGTGTATGGTTTATATAAATAGTTCAATATAACTTTGACTGACATACTTTAATGTTTTGTCATTTATGAAATGTTTATGCATTAATCATATAAATATGCAGAATTAGCAACAGATATAAGATATTAGTTTAATTAAATTAAAAGATAGATTATTAAAATAAATATGCTAATATATTTTGGAAAATTCAAATACATGAATGTGTGTGAATTTTCCAAAATATTTTAGCATATTTATTTTTATTTGATGAAAATCTTTTGATGTGTCTTGGTTCAATTCTTATGAAATATTTTAATACAACATACTGTTTGATAAGTTATGATTTTAATATTTTTTGTAGTGCTGTTATAACTGTATATGTGTGCAAAATGTATTTTTTTAGAATGTTTTTAATATTTTATAACTGGCATCTAACATAAAATCTGCAACTCAAATATGATCATTGGATAACATGTACATTTTTTAGATATGTTTTCTAAAATCATAATTGATTAATTAATTATTAATTCACAATTAATTTATAATTTTATTAATTAATTAATAATTAATGAAATTTCAAATAATAATTCAATTGAACTGGAGAGAAGTGAAAATGGGGATTAATAATCTGGATCTAGATTTTCTTATGAAATTTAAGAAGAATGGGAATTAATCCTAATCTTTCATGTTTGAAAAATCAGTACTTTTCTATGATTATTTGGCAAACTATTATAATAGTGAATAAAATATCTTTCAAAAAACAATTATATAGTAGTTGTTTGGAAGAACACTTTTTTCTGAAAGATGTTTCTGGAGAAATGTTCAAAAACTAAACACAACATTTCTTTTTCCATCTTTGCTAATTTAAAAAAAAAAAAAATCATTCATTCATCCATCCAAATTTTGTCTGTCTGAATAAATGCATAAACTATATAAACAATACATAAATGATCATAAAAATATTTATCGTTAATTAACATACTATGCATATGTCATTTTGATTAAATTTTATGAAATATAATTAACTTATTTAATTAAAAAATAAATATTAACTTGAATACCATATTCAGATTATTTTATCTGTTATCTGACAAACACATGTTGGAATATAACTTTTTCAAAGGAATAAAATTCCCAAATAAACTACAACCGGTTTTAAACATTTTTTATAGTATATAAAAAATAAATCCGATCATTAGTTTTTAGCTTATTACAAAAGCTTTTGCATGCAACATGTAAAATAAAATATAATTTTAGATGATAAATTTTTTAGAAAAGGATACAGAAATTATATTGCGTTTTCCTTTATATTGTTAATAAATAAATTCTCATCTTAACCTGCAAAATTAAAGGCACATTAAAGGATGACTTCTTTAGAGAGAGCAAATGACAAAACGAACTTCCATCAGAATTAATTATCATTAAGTTTACAGAAGATTTATGTACACAACAGAGATATACTTTATCATTAGTTTCTTTAAATATGCATAAATTATTAGATAAAGCAGAGCAGCTTCCTTCTAAGGAATAATTATCGTTTTTCTGAAACATTTTTCTACTTCGATATGTTTCAATAAAACGTTGCTATGACAACAAATTACAGTACACAGGTTTCTTATTAGAAATGTTTTGAACGCAGTATGAATTGGCATTTATCAGAACTTTTAATTTTTTATTACCGTGAAATGTTATTATTAGAATGTTGTTAGAGATGTTGATGGATAAATTATTTGAAGGAACATCTATTTCGATGCATGGATTTCACTTTTTTTTATTATTTAATTTAAAAACAAAAGCAATTGGTCACTAAATAATAATAGTATTTCAAATATAATAACTATGGGAATTTATTCTTGGATCCAATATTATTTAATTAAAGAAGTCACTGATAATTATTTATTGGATTAAGAAATGCACTATAGAGTATTAAAATTAGAAACGATTTTGGTATCGCAATAAAGTTGCAGAGGGCGCTTCATCATAAAAATAGAAATGTCAAGTCCTCCATGAGTATTTAAATTAAAGTAATTCATTTTACAATATGTATGGTATGTAAATAATAATATATGATATGAAAATGATTGAATATTGCAATGGAATATCAAAGACTTGAAATAATATATTTAATATTTGTATACTAGATATCACATATTTAGTCCGGATCGTAACATTTTAAATTATTTATATAAGTTAAAATTTATTTTGTCTTTTTAATCTCTTAAAATTAAATGATATGGATTCGTATGGATACCATTAGAATACTTCCTTCTTATAAAAACAAAAAAAACAGCAACATTCTATTTATTCACAACAAATAAAACAACAAATTAGAATTGAACTGTCTGTTGAATTCTAATTTGTAATTTTAATTTCTCTATTGCGTATGCCATTATAGGGCTTTTTGAAAGTAACATTTCTGATATTTTTAAGAATGTTAAAATATATAAAAATTGGACAGGATTGGTTCTTTTGTGATAAATATACAATATTTCTATGTTTCATTTCATTGTCCATACTCATTTTCGTGTTCTTTGATACGTTTTTTCGTATATTGAAAGTTGAAATCATTAAAATAAGCTCTGATGGTCATTTTCATGTTTAGCATTTGTTACATGCAGTTTATATTAAGAAATATTCTTTTCAAGATTCATTAAAGTAAATTATCACATGCTATCAAATCTGAACTTTGAAATAATATACCAAAAACCATTTAATCCATTTAATTGAATATTTGTGTTGATAGGTTTCTATTGATTCCATTGATTGAATGTATTGTTGAGATATTCTGTAATTGCAAGAACATTAAAGTATTTACAGAGTTCCGCTTTATAATATAGTACAGCAGTGTTTAACCTGTGGGTTACACACTAATCTCAACAATTTTTCTGCAACCCCTCAAGGAGTTGCAGAAAAATTGTTGGGAGTTGTGAAAATTTTGAAAAATTCTCATGCTGGCTCTCAATTGGTGATGAGTATTCGGAGTTGAAGAAAAAGGCAATAAAAATATTAATACAGTTTGCATCAACTTATTTGTGTGAAACTGGTTTTTCAAAATTAGTTGCAATAAAAACAAAATATCAGTCACATTTAGATCCTAAAAAGAATTTATGGCTTGCTGTCTCAAATATTAAGCCAAACATGGAAGAAATTATGAATTCCATGGAAGCACAGCCATCACATTAATTTTATTTAAAAAATTGTTTTTTAATATATTATAATTTTTTTTTTATTAATATGCAGTTTATCAAAAATCTTATATGAAATCATATGTACTGAAATATACTATAAAGATATCAATTTGTATGTGGTGAAACAACTTTTATTATTACTATTCTTATATGCTTATAATAGGATTGTAACAACAAATAATGGGTCATGTAAAATTTCAGTCTGAGTATGGGGCTCGCAAGTGTAAAAAGGTTGCACACCACTGGTATAATAGATTAGCAAGTTTCTATTGATAGGAATAATTATCAAAAGTACAGCACAATATTTGTTGACAACATTGGTGTAGGCAGTATTGGTAAATCCATTGTTCATACCTCTGCCGGAGTTTCTCGAAGATAAGCACTGCGCTTACATTTGGGAAATACAAAAATTCAGTAAAGAATAGAAAATCTTAATGTAAGCCCATGCGCTTACATTAATATTATAAGCCCATGGGCTTTTATTTAGAGTGTAATAGACTGTTTCCACTACTTGAGGGTGATTACAGTGTGTTTGTATACGTTTTAATAAAAAATGAAAAGCCACTGTTTTATAGGTATATGGATCAGGCGACCAACTGGGTATAATGTTATACCCAGTCTTTTCTGTAGACCGATGTATAAAAAGTTCTGTTTTTTATTACAGTGTTTACATCAAGGAAGTGTATGTTAAGTGTATGTTAAACACAGATATAATGAAAGGCTAATTGATAAAATAGCAAAAGAGCTAAAAAAGAAGAGAGATAACAATCTGGAGCAGAATGAAGAAAGGGATGGTGTAACTGACCAGCAAACGAACGCACAAATGAATGATTATGAAATAGTACCACACGAACTAAGAAACTATAAAACCGTAAAAAACATCCTGAAGAAAAATAACAAAAAGCCTGCATATAAAAGGCCATCAACCATCTTTGGCTTGTTAAGGAATGTTAAGGACAATTACAACCAGATGGAAAAGACGGGTATACAACATCCCATTGGAGAACCTTGACGACAACACAGAACAACTATACATAGGCGCAACATGTAGGAACCTAAAAGAAAGGATATCAGAACACCAGAGAGAGATAAAAAATGCAAGCCTAACGACAGCCTTGGCCAGAAGAGCCTACGAAAGAAATGTAAGAATTAAATGGGATGAAAGTAAAGTGACAAAACAAGTCAGTAACAAACATGAAAGGTGAATTTATTCATAGCAGAAGAAATACAGATCTATAAAGGTAAGTATAACGCGACGATTCTTAATGACCAACAAATAGACAGCCTAAGAAAGCCATGGAAATATGCCATAAACAGGAACACACAAGGAAGTGAAAACCTTTAATAGACTATACAAAGACTGCAAAAAAACAGCAGAGAGTATTATGTTCTTAATTAATGTCCTAAAAAACTTTATTTATCGTATTATATATTTTATCCTTATATTTTGTTTAAAATTCCTACAATCTAGAAAAGTCTTGTGAATATGTGTATTGAAAGATTATTTAAGAATATTTTTGAATATTTATATATTTTAAATTTTAAACTAAAAAAGAATAGAAATTGTATGCTTTGATTCCAGAATAAATTTTCTAAAAACATTATGTAAGAGTTGATAATGACAGATTAAGCCGAAAGCACTCCTCTAGTTAAATAAAAAACATTTTAATCCACTTGTTATGACACGGACTGCTTATAAGTGCTAACAGGTAAATTTAGAGTTGATAATGGCAGATTAAGCCAAAAGTGTTCCTCTAGTTAAATAAAAAAACGTTTTTAGTCCACTTGTTATGACACAGACTGCTTATAAGTGCTAACAGGTAAATTTGTATGTAAATATAAAATCATTGATGGCAGGTATCCTAACAACAGATTTTTGTCATAAATTATCATCATCATAAATACGGATTTCATATGTTAAGGATCTCCAATATATTATTGTTGAGTAAGATTTTAAATAGCTTTATGTTTAGTTTCTTGCTTCAAAGTGTGTTATAAAAATTTAAATGAAAATGACTTATTTTAAAATAAATTCAAATTTTCTTCTTAGTAATATTATTAAGTTGAAGTAATTGTATTATATAAAAATTTATAATTTACAATTTTAGAAATACTTACAGGAGAACCAGGTTCGCCTGGTAAACCTGGTGGTCCAGCTTGTCCAGGAATACCTTGAGGTCCAGGTAATCCACTTGGTCCTGGTTTTCCTTCTACACCTCTTTCTCCCTTTTTAAAAAAACAAAACAAAAAAATTATATAATAATAGTAAAACATATTGAATTAAGAATTATTTAACACATAATTGCTTCCCATTTCAAAAAAATTAAATCTATAGATCAAGGGTTGGCAATCTTTTTTAATAGGAGGGCATATTTCAGAAATGAGGGAGTTCGGTGGGCACCCATGAAAGACTAATTGATAAAATAGCAAAAGAGCTAAAAAAGAAGAGAGAGAACAATCTGGAGCAGAATGAAGAAAGGGATGGTGTAACTGACAAGCAAACGAACACACAAACGAACGATTATGAAATAGTACCGCACGAACTAAGAAACTATACCCGTATAAAGCAGTGCATTACTAAAGCAATAGTACTCCTTTTTGTTGTATATAGAAACATTGGTTGAATAAGAATACGACTGATGTGTTACAAGGTGGCATCTGTCTCTAAGAAGCTTTGTGTCCTTGTTTTCTTTCGGAACTTGTTCCATAAAGCTGTGGTCACACTGTGCAATTTTTTGCAGCATGCATGGCTGCATCAGCCATGGTTCTTCCAACAAACTAGTAAACCCCCTCCGACTAGCATGTGCCTTCAACCATGCTTGAAAACAAGAGTTTGTTTTCCTGGTGACAGTTGCAAGCTCGCAACCAATGAAAAGCGAGTAAACTTTTGATGCATGCAAGATGGATGGATGATTTTATCATACTCTCATTGGCTGACTATCCATTGCATTGCAAACTATGTTTCCCTATGTGACCACTATTTGGTGATTGCAACTCGTTGTTATTACTATTGCAGTCGTGCGCGCGAAGAAAGATTGCATAGTGTGACCACACTATGCAATTTTAGCATGCAGTATAGTTCAAGACATGCTGGTTCTATTTTAACTTGCAGATATAGAGATTTAAAGTCAAAAACTGCCATTTCTTCAGGAAAAGGGCCTGTTTCACCTAGGACTTCTATAATTTCATCTGTTGATTGGATTTCCCATTCATAATTTTTCATTCTTTCCCTGCACCACAACGCTAAGTTTTTCTCCAGAAGATATGTCGGAGAATCCCGTTTTTCAATTATTGCAGCCCCATAACTAGGGCATAGCAAAAGCAACATCCGCCATAGGTGCAGCTTGATTAGGGGTGTAACTTTTATTTGACCACAAATAATGGAAATCAATTGACTTTTTTTGATAAACATTCGCAGACATAGCATTATGCTTTTCTTTCATTTTATTTCTTAGAAGAGATAATTCATGGGTAAGAGCGGACAAGTTGTATCCCAAATAAAGGCACCAGGTCAAGAAAGGGCGCTATTTTTATTGATAAAGTAAAAGTTTACAGGGACGCTATTTTTATTGATAAAGTAAAAGTTTACAATGACCCATAGGATTTCTGCCTCTTCAGTGAAAATTCATGGAAAGGCCTAAGAAAAGTAATAAAAGTGGATTTGTACAAATCTATTTGCTCATTCATAAGAATTTTACTTTTATTCACTGCTTTCTGAATTTTAGACATTTATAAACCAAATTTTAATCCATTTTACAAATATATAAGGCGTTTAAATTTTAAATTGTCTATGCTTATAATGTGGTTGTTGTTCCAGGTAACGAGGGTAAAATTCTGATGAATGAGCAAATAGATATACAAATCTCCTTTCATTACACTTCCTTAATCCTTTTAAATCTTTCTCCGAATTTTACCATCATTGTAACAGACTTACATATATATATATATATAAAAATTTAAAATACTTTGCTATTTTTACTCATTAGTCATTAAATATGAATGAAAATTGTTTAAACAATTTTTTATTTATACCTACAAATAAATAATTATCTTACAGCAGACTCAAAATTAACTCATTTTGATGGAGATAATTCAGTTTCAGCATTATCATCTTTAATGAAAAAAAATGGGGGGTGCAAGTTTGACCCTTGCTACAGGCACTGTATACCCTACTAACAGCACTGAATTATTGATCTTATCTCTAGAGGTTGTTTATGTCTTTTTGGATAACTGTAGAGCCTCGGGGGTTTCAGTGCATGTATTTTAATGCTTTTAAGAAAATTGGTAACATTGGATGTTTATTAATTCTATCATTTTCTGTGCATAGTTTGTCTGTGGGATCATAATCAGTTACTAGGCATTCACTGTCTTCTATGAATTTTGTTAAGAGTTCGTTATGTAGTGACCTGGGGAGGAATATCATTAATCTTGATTTGTCATCCCTGGTGCATATTAGGTTATAACTTTCCATCCCTTCTTGTTAAAATAACTTGAAGTCTCTCTTTTCTCATTAGGGTTTCATTTCTTATATTTCTTTTACGGAATTCTCTTGCAATATTCCTTTTAAGATAGTCTGCATCCACCTCATCACATTCCATTAAGAGGGGCTCTACTTCGGTTGCTAATCCATCCCACGCAATTGCCTGTGTTAGTAGGGTAGTAGGGTCCATGTTGAAGGAAATCATTCACAGGGTCAGGAACTGGGATATCCCCTATTACTTCATACATGTTGCATCTCTTTGTCTTTACAGTTTTGTATCCTACATAAGTGCTAGAAAAAGAATGTATCATTTAAAGGTAGAGTAATTTCAGACATTAGTAAGATTACTGTAATTATTTGTAAGTACTGTAATATATATCAAATAAGGTGTCTTTAAACACAAAAAAACAAAGCAAGGATGAAAATATTGGGAAGAAAGGTTTGCAGGAGCATAACTCTATATTTCCCATAGGCACGATTCATTATTCGTTAATTCAGTATTCGTGAAGAATTTACAGAATGTAACTACTGAGAATAATGAAAATTGACTGTATATGTTGGAATACAACTGTGTGAATGACAGAATAATATGGTAAGGATGAAAATAGGATTTCGGAGAGTGTTTCTGATACCGGTCCATGCGCCTGTGAATGTTATGAGTGATAATGAAAAAGATAAATTCTGGTGTGACTTGAATGATGTGATAAGTGAAACTTGTGGCAATAAGCGAGTCCCCAACTTATGTGGTTAATTTATCTAAAATATTTCCACATAAATCAAAAACCATATAAGTCCAACAATGTTAAATTTTAATAAACACAATTGAGAACATTAGCAAATGGAATGGCCAAATAGAATTTATGAGCATACTTTAAATTGTGTGTGATCTACTTTAAATTGATTGTGGCTGGAGATTTGAATAGCAGAGCTGGTGTAGATAAAACAGAGAAAGTGAATCAATCAGCCATGGACCCAGATGTTCATGTTCTGCACAAGCGTATTAAACGAATATGATGTCATACATCACTTTACGTTATTTCACTGCTTAAATTTCAAATAGGGAATTTAGTGTTTCCTCTGCTTATTTCCCTTATGATAAAGACGAACTTCCACCAACGCCTGAGTTTGGGTCTTTGGTGGAATTTTGTCAGAAGAATCATTTTGATTTATTGGTTGGTGTCGATGCTAACTCTCATCATGTTGTTTGGGGTAGCA